>VDFB02073716.1:228101-282671 GCA_007258455.2 Sequoia sempervirens
GAATCTCTCAGGACCCCTGAGCTTCCTGCTCTCGAATGCAATAGGATGTCGCTCCTGCATCAAAACGGCACCAATGCCCTCTCCTGAAGCATCACAGAATAAATCAAATGACTTCGTAAAGTCAGACAATGCTAGCACCGGACATGAAGTCATGATCACCTTGAACCTGTCAAAGCACTCCTGCGCCTGTGGTGACCAAGTAAAAGCCCCCTTCTTCGTCAAATCAGTAAGGGGTGCGGCGTGACGTGAGAACCCACTAACAAATCTCCTGTAAAATGCACACAACCCAATGAAACCTCTGAGCTGCGTAAGGTTCTCAGGTACCGGCCACTCAACTATAGCTTGGACCTTTTCGGGGTCCATACTCACTCCTTTGGCACTGATGATGTGCCCCAGATACTCTTTCGCTCCTTACATCACAGAGGCTTCGCGCGGATTCATAGCATAGAAAGACTTCGATACGCTAAGATACCCAAGGCTGTATCCGATAATGGGCGGTCTCATCCCATGACCTGCTATAAACCAAAATGTCGTCGAAGAAGACTAACACAAATCTCCTCAACTGAGCACTGAAAACCCTGTTCATAGTCGCCTGAAAGGTGGCAGGTACATTGGTTAACCCGAAGGGCATAACCAAGAACTCAAAGTGACCGCAATGACACCTGAAAGCGGTTTTCTCAATATCTTGCTCCCTCATCTGAATCTGATGGTACCCTGATCTCAAATCAATCTTCGTAAAGAAGACAGCTCCGTGCAACTCATCTATCAGCTCATCAATGCGTGGAATAGGGTACCTGTTTTTGATTGTTCTTTTGTTGAGCTGCCTGTAATCAATACACATCCGAAGTGATCCGTCCTTTTTCACCAATACAACCGATGAAGCAAAAGGAGACTTGCTAGGTCTGTTATAGCCAACAACTTCGTTGATGGTCTTCTCTATCTCATCCTTGAGTCGTTTGGATGGTAGGGTGATCATAGCGGGCTTATCCTCCAACTCAATGATATATGCATGCCTGCAATGCGGAGATCGCGATGTCACTAAACACTTTGGAGTGTTTAGTCCTCAAGATCTGAATGTCAGGGTGGTACTCACCCTTCTGCTGCTCCTGCTGGGCTGGCATCAACATGCACTCAGCTGCCCAGTCAACCATATCATGACGAATGAGCCTCTCCATCCGTCTGAATGAAACAATCCTTAGATTACTGTCTCTAATAGCCTTGATGACATGTGGTCTCCCATCAACCTTAAATTTCATCTCCATATCACGTAGGTTGAGTGTGAACTCACCCAAATCATGCAACCATGCCATCCCTAACACCACATCTGTATCCCCCATATTAACAACATAGAATTCAGTCTTGAATTCATAGTTGTTCAGTCTCATCGGAAGATCAGTAATCTTTCGGTCACATCGGAGAGTATATCCATCAGCCACCTTGACTCGAATACCCTCGAAAGCCTCTGTCTGGATGCCACGCCTCTCCACTAAACGTGCATCAATAAAATTGTGTTTAGCACCAGTATCCAACAATGTGATCACCTTCTGACCTGCTAAGAGCCCACGAAGTCGAAACGAGCCATCTCTCTAAAGGCTAGGTAGATGGGCTTCTTGTAGCTTCCTTCCCCCTTCATGTTCACTTTCATTTTCGGACCTCTCATCATCTGAAGGCTCGGAATCAGCTTGCTGGTCTGACAGATCAGATTGCTCTTCGCCCTCATAAAACCATTCCATCTGATTATTTTTGACCTTGGGACGAAGTGGGCACACATGCTTTTCATCGTAGGGTGCCTTGCACCAAAAACATAACTTTTTCTTACGCAATTCATTCAATGTTTCCCTGTCAAATGGTGGTGCATTCTGTCTCTTAGGATCCGGTTGATCCTTTCTCCTGTCAAAAGGCTTATTCCTGT
Source organism: Sequoia sempervirens (assembly GCA_007258455.2). Taxonomy (NCBI): domain Eukaryota; kingdom Viridiplantae; phylum Streptophyta; class Pinopsida; order Cupressales; family Cupressaceae; genus Sequoia; species Sequoia sempervirens. Next base: position 230,014 of record VDFB02073716.1, read on the forward strand.
CATTGTTTCTATCAAAAGGCCTATTGGGTCTCGTGTATGGTGTTGACCCTGAATTGAACTTGCTGCGAGGTGCTGCAAGCTCCATGTTTCGCGCCTTCCTCATGGCCTCCTGAAGGGTAGGAGGGTCAAAAGCCTTAACCCAACCTCTCATGGGTTCTGTCAAGCCCTCAACAAAGAGTATAATGAGTCTCCGTTCTGAAATCCCTATCACCATAACTGCCACTCTCTGAAACTCACCAATGTATGAATCCAGACTACCTGTCTGTCTGAGCTGAGCCAACTCCCTGAAATAAAGTTCTGGATCTTTCTTATCAAATCTCTCTATGAGTCTGCTAGTGAACTCCTGATAGGTATTGACTGCATGATGGCCTAGCGTATACATGTCGTGGTGCCACCAATCATGCGCTACTCCGTCAAGATGTAAAGTAGCAAATTTTATGGCCTCGTCCTCCTACATAGGCCTCAATGACAGATAGTTGTCCAATTTTTGGACCCAAGACCTTGCTGATGTCTTATCAGACCCATCAAAATATGGCAAGGTAATCTTGCTAACCGCATACTGCAAATCCCTGTTCACCTGTGGCTGCGGCTGCTGATGCTAAGGGGGTCTATGGTCAAATCTGCCTCCTCCTCTGGGTTTATAAACATCTATAAACTCATGAAACGTAAGTGTCTGCCGGATCTCAGGTGCTAGTGACATGCACTCACCATGAAATCTCGTCAAATCTGCCACTGACATGCCATTATGTGGCTGAAACTCCTGATGCTGCCCCTGATGCTCTGCCCCTGGAGTCTGTGGTGGAGTCTCCCTAGGTAAGAAAGTAGGCTGACCTGGCCTACGCTCCTGATAGATCGGTGACGGCTGTCGAGGTGCTGATGCCAATGGCTGATCCACTGGTGTAGTCCCGCTCGTCTGACCAATCTGTATGTAATGAGGTTGTGTGGGCGTGTACTGTCTAATGGTACCCATCAACTGATACATCATGTCCATCATATTATCATGCCTCTGTCTAAACTCCTCATCTGTAATATCACCCTCTGCATGCGCCTTCCTTGGATCCCTGCGAGTTTCTGAGGAAGTCTCACGATCTGCCATTAGGGTTGCAACACTGTTTTCGCTACTGTTAGAACTGGATCTGTGAATACCAAGTACTCCTGACACTGTCTCACCCTCTGGAATCGATGGACCTGTCCAATCCTCATCTTTGCCTGTTCCTACGCCTCTAGTATAATGAATAGTATCTCGGCTCATGAAAAGGCAACCAAAAAAGCACGCTGTATTCTGAAAAAACAACTGAAAAAGCACAGGATGGCAGGAGATCTGAGCTCTGATACCACTGTAGGAACCCTGGTGGTTCTCAACCCGAATCCCAAACTGATATTGTTTTGTTTTTGCAAGTTTTTGATTTTTTTGTGTTTTGATGAATTTTTGCAAATGAACTAAAAGCTGCGATTTTCTTCTAAAATGCTAATAAATTCAAATAAATTCTAAACTTCATGAAATAAGCTCAAATATGTTCAGAGAACATGGGCGCACCATTTTATTATTTTTTTAGAGCTTTTACAATAATGAAAATTGACAAATGAATGAGAAATGAATTATTTTCTAAAGAACCTGATGGCAGCTGTAGCAGCATTAAATGAATGAAGAAAATAATATATCAACTTTGATCTCAATCCACGGTGAGAAAAATCTCGAGGAAAAATACAAGAGACCAAGGCAAGGTCTTGTTTGCCGGATCTTGAAACCCAATGTGTTCCCTCTTGAGATGAAATCTCTGACTGCTGGTACAAGGCTAATGCGGTACGGCGGTAGCAAGAAGAGTAGTGCGGCTTCCTCCAAATATGCGAACTTCTGTAAAACCAACCTCGATCAAATTAAGCCTTATTTGGTGATGATGATAATCTCTGAATCCTTCTAAAATCGATGCAATAAGATCAGCGCTAACTCTGAATGAAGTCACGGATGCAAGCTTAAAGGCGGTATTTCCACGGTCTTAGTCGCCCTAATTTCACGAGAAGAGTTTTAGTTCTCGGAAGCGTGCATTACCTACCCGAGAAACCCTAGGGTTTTGCAAACTCCAATGCTTTCGAGGAGCAAAGACAAAAGTTGAATAGCATAATCATAATGGTTCGATTTTGTCTTGAGTGAATATATATTTCCCTTTGAAAAGTTCGACCCAAACTCCTTTTAAAATAATCATTTAATTAAATGACTTAATTCGCCTTTTTTACTTTAGGAGGAATAATCAATAATTAATTGGCATCTCTTTAAGTGAATAATAATTATTCACTTTATCAAAGATTAACTCATTATTATAAAGTATAAGAAATACTTTATAATTGGCCAAATTAATTAAATATTTCAATATTTCAATAAAGTGACTTTAATATAAAGTCAAAATATTAAATATTTAATAAATCATTAAATACTCCTTATTTCTCCGTCTGATCATCAAAACTGCAAAACTGGGTCGACTCTGAGCTGAATAGTTGAACCAAGTGCCCTGCCCAAAATAGCAGCTTCCGCCTGACCTAACTTTCTAAAAATAGAAAGTTCCTGAAAAAGCACTCTAGAAGATTCTGCGAAGGCCCAACCTGACACAACTGCAACACTAGAGCTACCAAACACTGAGCAACTGCCCCAGATGATCCTCTGCACACTCCTGTCAGCCTACGAGGATCGAAATAATAGGCTAACCTCGTCACCAGCTGTGCTGACTAGGATGGGGACATCACAGAACTGCTCATATGATTGCTAGGAAGAAGGAGCTTCTCCCACAACTCTTGTCACCATGGGTAGAGAAATATCTTGATTTGTTCCTCCAACTATGCCTTGTGCAATTGGCTGCAAATTACCTCCAATTTGTCATGCCTATGAATTGCCATTTGTGATATCTAATATTGGGACATACTCTTTTACCTATGTCCATTGTGCTTGCAAACCTGGAAACACCTTTTCATTGAAGACCACATCTCGACTACGGACTAGTTGTTTGGCAATTGGATCCCACAATCTAAAACCATATTGTTCTTCTCCGTAGCCAAAAGAGATACACTATTTTGATTTGGGATCCAATTTCGTTCTCTTCTCCTTGGGAACATGAGCAAACGCTTCGCAACCAAAGACCTGTAGGTGATTGTAAGAAATTCAACTTCCCAAGTATTTCTCCTCCGAAATGTCAAAGTCCAAATGAGATGAAGGAGCTCGGTTGATCAAGTAAATCATTATGCTAACTGCCTTTTCCCAAAATTTCTTGCCCAAACCTACGTTAGAGAGCATACACTGAGCTCTCTCCAAAATTGTTCGATTCATCCTCTCAGCTGCATAATTTTCTTAAGGGGTGAATGGAACAATCTTGATACGTTGGATGCCATTGTTTGCACAAAAATTATCAAACTCCAAAGAGCAAAACTCTACACAATTATCCATTTTTAAACATTTTAGTGTCAATCTGATTTTCAACAATAGCTTTGAAAACTTTAAATTTGCTAAATACTTCTGATTTCCTATTTAGCATATAAACCCATACTTTGCAAGTGCAATCATCAAGAAAAGTAACAAAATAGTTTGCTCCTCCAATAGAGGTTACCTCTGTAGGACTAAACACATCCGAGTGCATGAGCTCCAAAGGCTTTGACTTCTTGACATGTTTGGTCTTTGAAAATTTGATCCACCTTTGTTTCTCATAGATACAATGCTCACACAACTCTAAATCAATAGATTTCAAACTTGGAAATTGATCTCTTTTGAGCAAAATTTCAAGTCCCTTCTTGCTCGTATGCATGAGCCTCTTATGCCAAAGCTTTGTCCCATTATCCACAACCGCCATCACAGCTCCCACTTTAGCATGGCTCTTTAGCACATATAAAGTGCCCAATTTTCTTCCCTTTGCAATCACTAAGGCTCCTTTGGTCACCTTCCAATTGTTTGAAGAAAATGTGATGCTACATCCTTGAGCATCAAGCTATCTTGCAGAAATCAAATTTCTCTTAAACTTGGGAACATGTCTCACATCCCATAATAGCCACTTATTTCCATTTTTTAATCTCAACATCACGTTACCTTTGCCAACGATGTCACATGGTTCATTGTCACCAAGGTAGACTTTACCAATTTTACCTTCTTGATAGTTTTTGAAAGCTTCCCACCATGAGGTTGCATGAAAAGAGGCACCAGAGTCCAACACCCACGAATCAGCTATAGTTTTGCATGTTGACAAGACTAATGCACCTTCATCTTATTCATATGTGTTGCTAACTTCGTTGTCCTTTGACTGATTTTGCACTTTCTTGTATGACCAACAATTCTTCTTGGTGTGTCCTTTACCACAAAACTAGGAACCTCCATTTCTTCCTCTAGACTTTCACCTCTTTGCAGATTTTGATCTCCTCTTATTATAATTTTTGCCTCTATCTTAATGTCTCCCTCTATTGCCAAAAATCAAAGCATCACCCAATGAGTTTCCTTGATTTTTCCTCTTCGTGTCTTCGCTAGGAAGAATGGCAAGAACATCATCGAATTTCAATATGTTTTTTCCAGACACCGAATTGTTGATTGCCATCACTACTCCTTCCCAACTGTCTAGTAGAGAGCACAACAATAAGATGGCTTTGATTTCATCATCTAGATTTATGTTCACAGAAATCAATTGGCTAATTAATGTATTGAATTCATTTAGGTGATTTGTCATGCTGCTTCCTTCCTCCATCTTCAAATTATACAATTTCTTCATGAGGAAAACCTTGTTTGAAGCAAAACCATCTCATACATATTAGACAATTTGTCCCATAATCCTTTTGTTACACCCCGATTATATAGTTACTATTTACTATTACTGCATAGGGTAAAATGGATGTAATGAGAATTTTGATGATGAATAAAGTATATTGTTCCTTGTTATCAATATGAATGTTTTCACATTTGATGATTGTCTCATTTAATGTTACTTCAATTGATGTTATTCTTGGTGAAATACTGCATTTATGTGTATAGAAGGTTATTGAATTAAGATTATTCTGACTTTGGAGATGCTTATGTATACTGCATATGTTATGAACATTTGACTGTCGTGAGCATGTGTTAGTGGATGCAGATACATGTACCATTCCTCTAGGCGGAGGGGAAGTATCACTCGGGAGAAGAGCTTGGTCCAGTAACCAGTAAAGTAAACTATCTAAGCATACACACACCACCTTAGATTGAGTGAACTAAGTCAGTTTGTGTGGGTTATAGGTAAGTCATCCTTGGCTTGTAAGTTTGCATTAGGAGTCTTGTTTACTTCTGCATGCATTTGCAAGTGATGTTTATCTATGTGGTTTTTGAGATTTATCTTGTGATATTACGATCATGTGGATAGGTGGGTTGAAGATGGAAGTATGTTTATATGTATGCACATGCGTGTCAGGAGGATCTATCGACACGTATATGCATATGTGTAGATATACCACACATACACACCTATCAATATGATGGTAACGTAAATGGATGTAAGTGAATTGGATGTGGATGTATCCATATGTATATACATATCGATACAAGCGTACGTTGGCAAATGGATATGCTCATACGGATGCATCGATATGGTATACCTACACATACGTGTACATAGAGTAATATACAAGTATATATATATATGCACACATCCTGTATAATGTGGATATTATAATTATTATTGCCTTGGAATATGAACATATATATATATCAGATGTATGCTAACTAGCTTATGATATATATTTATATATGTGTATGTAAGTATATATTAGATTCGAAAAAATGTCTCTGTGCGGCGTCCTGGTGCGAGCTAGGGCCCGTGTGCCCTAGCTATCCTGGCCGCGCGTTCTCTGTGCTCGGTGGTCTTTCTCCTGGTGCGTTCTCAAGTGGGGGGTGTGTCTTTGTTTTTCAGGGGTGCGTAGGCCGTTGTGGGAGGCGACCATTGCTTGGCTCGTGGGCAGGTTTTGTCCCTGCGTCTGCTGGTTGCGCGTGGCTCTTTTCTCTGCGGGAAGAGGGTTGTTTTCTGAGCCTGAGGGTCTTTTGCCTCGGCTCTCTCTTTCTTGCTGTGGCTGTGCTCTCGGCCCATGGAGAATCGGGATTGTTTTTTGGCTCAGGTTTCTTCTAGAGATTTGGAGATGGTAGAGCCGTCTTCTTCAATGCATGCCAGTGGTCTAGATCAGATGGGGAAACCCCATTCTGGGGATGGAGTCTCCTCTTCCAAAGGGAATTTTCGAATTAAAAAAGTAAACGGTTGTTTGGAGAGATCCGAGGATCGTCCAGTTCTGGTTATTCAACCTGAGCAAGTTTCGGAGGATGTTGAATATTGGGGCAATCATGCTCTTATTTGCAAATTTCTGGGCCTTCGTTTATCTCTACCTGTTTTGGATTCTTGGGCACGTAGGGTTTGGAACCCTGAAGGTGATATGGAGATTATTCTGGCAGCTAATAACTATTTTTTGGTGGTCTTTTCAAGCATGTCCGACAAGAATAGGGCGTTCGAAGGAGGTCCTTATTTCTTTAACCAGGTAGGGCTTTTCATCAAACCTTGGCACATGGGATTCAACTCTGCTGAGGAGATCCCTTCGCGGGTTCCCGTGTGGGTTCGTTTGCCTAGGCTTCCATTGGAATTCTGGAGGGAAGATATTCTTCACTCAATCTCGTTGCTTCTTGGAAAACCTGTGGGATCGGCGTCCCAAACTCAAGATCGTAAGGTAATTTCTTTTGCCCGCATTTGTGTTGAAGTTGATTTAAATAATCCATTACCAGACTCTATGGAAATTCGCTTGGGATCTTCCTCTTGGATCCAACAGTTGGATTATGAAACCCTACCCTTTAGATGCAGAATTTGCCATGAATATGGACATTTACACCGCAAATGCCCTAGGTTTAAACCCTCTCCCTTAGCTACTTCTGGGCCTCCCAAGGGGGACAAGGGAAAGGCTCCAATGTCTAATGAACCTGTGGATAATGAGGGTTTTATTCCGGTCAAGTCCCATAACAAAGGAAAGGGCAGGAAGAGATCTTGGATGGATAGGCAGAATGAAGGCAACTTTAACAGGTTTGAGGTTCTTGAGAAGTTGACCCAGGAGGAGGGTATTCCAATTGAGCTCTCTTCTGGGGCTAAGGGTCTGCAAGATGCTCAGGATGATGATGCAAGGAAAGAGGATCAAATTCTATCTCCAGGGATTCATCAGAAGGATCAGAAGGCTATGGACTCTTCGGCTCTTGCTCAGGATTTCGAGGTTCTGCAGGGGTCACAGACTCCGAAGGACTCTGTTGCGGTGGTTCCTGACCCCCCTGCTCCTAAGGGGGCCTCAGATCCTGTGAGGGGTAACAAAGCTCCTCCTACATTAGGCTTACAACATAAATCCTTTAAAAAGGGGCCTCTTGATAAACCGTCAAAGAGTGGAAGGAAGACTGATCAAGAGAAGGTTAAGCTTATGGGTGATACTTTGGTTGAGTCTGGGTCTGTGAAGCCCATTGATTCCCATTTCTCCCACCCCCATAAATGATTGTTTTATCTTGGAATGTAAGTGGGTTGAACAGCATCCCTAGACAAAAGGCTGTTCATAGATTAATTGAATCTCAGTCACCAAATGTAGTCTTTATCCAGGAAACTAAGCTTACTGTTGATGGGCTTGCTAATTGTGCTTCGCGTATCTGGCCCCAAGGCAAGTGGCAGGGGGTAGGTGCTTTGAACAGTGCAGGGGGTGTGGCTTGCTTCTGGAACCCGAGGAAAGTTTCCCCCTTATGCTGGATGTCTAGTCGGTCTTCCATTTCTCTGATTGCTTCTAGTTTTGTTACTGGAGAAAGGTTTCTCTTATCCAATATTTATGCTCCTACGGATCTTTCAGGTAAGTTAAATCTCTGGGCCCACATTCGTTTCATCCGAGCCTTGGACCCATTTCTCCCATGGATTATGGCTGGTGATTTTAATGCTGTTACTTGCTTAGATGAAAAACGTGGTGGGTTAGCCAAGTTAGACCCTTCTGCTAATCTTCTCAGGGATATGATTGGTTTCTTGAATCTCATTGATGTGAAGCCTTCCAATGGTGTCTTTACCTGGAATAATAGGAGATGTGGTGTGGAGGCTATCTCTGAAAGGCTTGATAGATTTCTTGTCTCCTGTTATTGGTTGAATAGTAGGTTGACGACCAGCTCTGAAATTCTTGATTGGAGGGGCTCTGATCATTGGCCCATAAAACTTTCTGTCACCACTTATGGTGTCACCAAAAATCCCTCCTTCAAATTTCAATTGATGTGGTTAAGAGATCCATCTCTCCAGGAGCTTATGCTGGATTGGTGGCATGAGGGGATGCCTGCTCATGGGACAGCCATGTTCACTTTTAGCAAGCGGCTTCAGCATGTGAAGTTTAGACTTAAGAGATGGAATAAACAATGTTTTGGGAACCTTCAAGCTCAGAAGATGGCTGCCCAGTCCAAGTTGGATACTATCACTCGTCAGATTCGGGACCAGGGGTTGACCTCTGCCCTTAGTATGGCTGAGTCCTTGGCTCTGAAGGGTTTAGAAGAGTGGGAACTTCGGGAAGAGATCTTCTGGAAGCAAAAATCTCGTATTGATTGGCTCCAGGAGGGGGACAGGAACACTGCTTTCTTTCATAATTCTGTGAAGGCTCGAAGACAAGGAAATTCTATCTCCTCTCTTGTTTCGCAGGATGGGGCTCAACTCTCGTCCTATGCTGATATTTCCAGGGAGGCAGTCAATTATTTTTCAAACCTCTTTTCTAGGGAGAATCTTGCTGCCCGGGCTGAGGAGCAGGCCATCATGGATTGTATTCCCCGCCTGGTCTCTTCTGAGATGAATGGGACTCTCTTATGTCCTATCTTGTTACCTGAGTTGGAGAAAGTGGTATTTAATATGAAAAAAGGTAAGGCGCCTGGTCCAGATGGGTTTCCAATTGAGTTTTTTCAAGAGTTCTGGGAAATTATAAAGTTTGATCTCCTTGAGGTGGTTCAGGAATCTCTTAGGAACAAACAGATGCTCAAGTCTATGAATTCTACCTTCTTGGCCCTCATACCTAAGTTGGAAGGAGCTAACCAGTTAGCTCAATTCAGGCCTATTGCGTTATGTAACGTTGTTTACAAGATCATCACCAAATTGATTGCGGAGAGGCTCAAACCACTCCTTGGTTCTTTGATCTCAGCTGAGCAGGGTGGTTTTGTTGAAGGGAGACAAATTTTGGATGGGGTTGTTATAGCCATGGAAGCTGTTCATTCTATGGCTAACTCTAAGGAGAAGGCTATGTTTATTAAACTTGACATGTCTAAAGCTTATGATCGGGTGAGCTGGGAATTCTTACAGAAAACTCTCTTGGCTTTTGGCTTTGCTGAGGAATGGGTGAACTGGGTTCTTAGTTGTGTGACCTCTACCTCATTCTCTGTTCTCATTAATGGGGAACCTTCAGATTTGTTTAGTGCTTCTCGGGGACTCCGGCAAGGGGATCCTTTATCCCCTTACTTATTCATTATCATGGCTGAGGGTCTTGGTAGATTTATTAAATCTCAGGTGAGACAGGGTCTTATCCATGGTTGGAGCTGGAACAACCTTCTCCCTTCCTACTCTCATCTTCAGTTTGTGGATGATACTGGGCTAATGGGCTTGGCTAGAATTAGCGAGGCGGTGAACTTCAGGCGAGCCTTAGACATCTATCTGAAGGCTTCTGGTCAGCGTATTAATGATGATAAATCCTCTATTTATTTCTTTAATACTCCTCAGCTTATTCAGAACAGGATTGCTAGGATCCTTAGATTTCAGATCGGTTCTCTTCCCCTGATGTACCTTGGGATCCCTTTGGCTTTGGGAGGACAGCGGAGAGATTATTGGCAGGGTATTTTGGATAAATTTTGAAGTAGAGTTAGCCATTGGGCTCACAGATGGCTATCGTCTGCTGGGAGAGTGATTCTTCTTAAGACGGTGGTGCAGTCTCTCCCCATTTATAGGTGTTGTGTGCAGGTTCCCCCGTCCACCTTTGTGCGGGAATTTGATGCTTTGTCTCGGCAGTTTCTGTGGTCTGGCAACCTTCTCTCCTCAAAGTGGAGCCTGGTCAAGTGGGAGTCTGTTTGCAGGCCGAAGCATGCTGGGGGCCTTGGTCTCAGGTCTATGGCACTTGTTGTCACTGCCTTGGCTGCCAAGCTGTACTGAGGTGGTGTAACAATCTTGATCAGGATTGGGCTAAGATTCTGGCCCACAAGTATCTTCCTGGTGCTGATTGCCTCGATGTGTCGCGTCTTCCTTTGTTGGGTAAAGGTTCTTGTATTTGGGATACCCTTAAGAAGGGTGCTCAGCTGATTAAGGAGGGCCTCTTCTGGATCTGTAATAGAGGCTATGATGTTTTATTTTGGCAGGACTCTTGGGATGGCCACCCTCCCATTCTTTCTAGTTTTCCTCAGCTTCAGCCTCTTTGCCATATTTTTTCTGAGGCCGGTGGGATTAAGGTGGAGCATTTTAAAACTGTCAAGCGTATTGGGCAGACGGTGGTGGCTTGCTGGAAGGACCCACAGGAGTGGCCCATGGGTGGATCTGATGAGGATCCTGTTGTTCTTTCTAGAGTTTTGGAGGCTCGGCTTTGCAGCTCCCTTAATGGGAGGGATGTTCTGGCTTGGAATCCTAGTCCAAAAGGTAAATTTACTGTTGCCCAAGGCTATGCTTAGCTGGACAGGAACTTGTATGGTCCTGCTGAGGTGCACTGGTGGAAGAAGGTTTGGGACAACTTCTCTTGGCCCAAATGTAATTTTTTCTTATGGTTGGTTGCTCAGGGGAAGTTCCTCACTTGGGAAAATCTTCGCAAGCGTGGCTTTCAGGGACCCTCTATTTGCCTTCTTTGTTCTCACAGTGAGGAGTGTACCTCCCACTTGTTTTTTCTTTGCCCTTACTCTAGGGAGTTATGGCACAGATGGTGGGAGGCTTGACATCATAGGTGTATTCATGCTACCTCCTTGATTGACTTCTGGGAAAGTTTGGGCAGACCACCAACAAAGACTCCTTTCCTTCAAGTGGCCTGGTCTATTGGGCCTATTTTCATTCTTTGGAACCTTTGGTTGGAGAGGAACCGTAGAGTTTTTTGTGGTTCCAATTTGGGAAATCTTCAACTGTGGAAGACGATAATTAGCAGGCTTCAGGAGACTATTTCGGCTAAGTATGACATGTCTGAAAATCTTGATCCTGGTGATCTTGATATTGTGCGGAATTTGAGCTTGGGGGATAGTAACCGGGGTTGTTTTGCTAGCAGAAGGCCCCGTCAGATTCGGCAACGAGTTTGTCGTGATGGGAAGTGCATGCCTCCCCCGGTGGGGGTCCTCAAGATTAATACTGATGGTTCTTCTCGTGGGAACCCTGGTCATGCTGGTGTGGGGGGTATTGGTAGAGGTAATGATGGTGGTGTGGTTTTTGTCTTCTCTAGTTACAAAGGGTAGCAGTCTAATAATCTGATGGAGGCCCTGGCTATTAAGATTGCTGTTGAGCGCGGATGCTCTTTAGGCTGGAGGAGGATCATCTGTGAGTAGGATTCTCAGATTGTTGTGGATTTGTTGAACAATCTGTTGGGTGAAAATTATGTAATCAACTTTCGACAGATTACACAACTTGGACTTCAGCCACAGCTATGTGAGATGTGAATCTCTCCTCTCGGAAAGGGGAGGCACCCTTCTTACGCTAAGAGAAACAATAGTAAATCACACAAGTAATTACAAAATGTACACGAAATTCAAGGAGTGGGGGTGTGTTACATTCATCCTTCTCTCTTTTTCAGAGAAGATGTTTACAATGCTTCACGTTGGAAGTTCCAATTCTTGATAACCTAAAACTAACAACTAGCAGTAATACCAATAGCTCTATCTCGTCAAAGCGAAGCGTAGAGATACCAGAAGTGATTAATAACAAACAAAATAAAGTAAAAAGGGAAAGCTCACGAAGGCACAAAGTCGTTCCGTAGCTTTATCAATGTTGGATCTGCATAAACGTACCGTTTGCTACGTTAGAAGCACAAAGTCTTCTTAGACGCAACAATTCTTCGAACAGCATGAACGATTACAAGCACAAAGTCTTGTAGATCCTTCAACAAAAGTGTTAATAGCACGAACGATTACAAGCACAAAGTCTTGTAGATCCTTCGACAAAGTATCCAATAGTATGAATAATTACAAGCACAAAGTCTTGTAGATTATTCAACAAGAACATGCAAGAGCATGAATGATTATAAGCGCAAAGTCTTATAGATCATTCAACCAATGATAAAAGAAATACAATGCAATCTAAATAACGAATGTAACACAAAGTTTACATCAACTACTTAGAGTCTTTCAGATTCCTCGAACTAATCACTACCAAATCAGATCACCAAAAGTATCGAATCCAACGCAAAGTTTGGCTTGCAATCCTTTTCTTTATTGATTGAATCTCATTCACAAAGTATGAACGCAAAGTTTCACAAATTTGCTTACAAAAGGGCAGCACTTCGTTGCAAAAGGCTAAAAGATAATATTACAATGAAAATCCCTCACATTATATAGAAAGAGGGATGAGCAAAAGAAGGAAAGAGATTGAAAAAATTAGGGAAAGTTAGGTGAGCGATTTTAGGAGATCTCACCTAACTTTGACCAAAGTCAAAGTGTAATTTGTTTTGAAAATATTACATCTTTGGACTTGGTGTAATTACAATTTACAAAATGACATTTGAAAATGTCGAGAAATATTTACAAGATGCATAATGGGATGCACCGAAAATGTCTAACACTGGAGAATAGGGGGCCGCTTCACGTCTCTTTGCATTGGACGCGGAAGTCTTCAAATTTCCTCCTAGTCTCCTGCACGAACTTCTCATCTTGACCAACGGTGTAATCCACAATGGTGTGAATTCTCGTGATCGATCTCATGGCAGATGAGTGAACCTTTTTGCACCTGTCAAGATGCGTCTTCAGGTTGTCCAATGTGAGCCTTGTATCACAAATGATGTTCAGCGAAGCTTCTGAGAAGTCTGAACTGTCAATCAAATTCGTGATGGCTTCCTTGAAGATCAGGGATATTTCTGTGGCCGGTAGGAAGATACGATTGTCCTCAAGAAGTTGACCAGGCAACTCTCTAATACTTTTGTCAAGAATGTTGCGATGCCCGTAGACATCTTCCTGTACTTGGTGAAGATCTTCAATGAGAGATTGAACCACTTGAATCCTGTGTTTCAGTGATTCTCTTACCTCTACAAACTTTTCTTATTCGGGAATTACCCCAACCTCCACCAATTTGCTGAGCTTTACCTGTTTCATTTCCGACCATGACAGGCATTTTTCCATGTCTCTGCGCTCCTGGGAAAGTACGCTCTTTTCTTTATCAAGCTCTGTGGTGAGCTTGGCCAACATGGTGGTTTTCTTATCCGCAGCCAAAATTATCTGAGATCCATGTTTGATGATCTTTTCTACAAAGTCATACAACACCCTACCTTTGGAGGTGAATTCTCAGCTTTCTTGACAGTTGGGTCTTCAATATTTACCACTGTCAGCGTTGTGCATTACTTGGAGAACCGGCAAGTCTCTTTACAACAGTGGCATAATGCTCGCCCTCTGTTTGTACATGTTACGAGCTTGCTCAACTTTTATCCAGCCTTCCGCCAAGATATCCAAAGTGACTTGCGCATCGGCTTTTGCACTTTCATTGGTAACCTTGCCAAGTCGACCTTTGTTACTGCGTAGTCCTCCATATTGACATCACCTTCTTGATTCGGTATTTAATTTCAGCATACTTGTGGCGACTTATCAACATTCACCGAAGTATACTTTTGCCTTCTTCCCCTTTGGCCTTTGAACTATCTCAAGGTCGAAGTTCTCCGAGAGATCATTTGCTTTTACGCTCGACACTTGAGATATTAGCTAAGGAGGAAGAAAAGAAGTGTGAACTTCTGGATTTCTGTCAAGTCGCGCCATTGCCACCTCACGAAGTTATTACATCTGAACTCACCATTGGTATCGTGACAATTGGAGAAGTGTTTGTCATCATCGCTCTGTAGTTGACACATTGAGCTGATCACGCATTGACTCATTCATGAAACGATTGAATTCGCTTCGAAGTGATATCATCACGTTGCGAAGACAAGCTAGGAATGGACGATAATTGGGCTTGACAAGATATCAACCGTATGGATGCTTGTCGAAGGAGTATCAAGCGGGTTGATGCTATAGGGATAGGGGATATCTCGCTGCAGGAATGCTTGTGGTAGGGATAGGTGATGAGGGAACAGGAGGTGGAGGAGTTCTTGAATCTGGAGGGGTATGAGGAACGTTTGAAGTCACGGGTGATGATGTTCTGTGGATTTCCTCAACCACATTCTCGGGAGGAGAAGTAGTTATTTCTTCATCATGCTCGGGTTCCTGTTGATCACCCTCTTGTCTCTCAGTTCGGCTCACCTTCAAGTCACCTTCAGATCCTTCTTCAGAATCTTCATCAGACTCTTGCCCGCTTTCAGAAACCTCTTCGGCATCGGAGTCTGCTTCTGCTGAATCTTCATCTTCAGCGGATTGGTCGCTTGAAGTATTTCTTCATCGGAATCTACCTCCTCTAGAATGGGCTTTTTACCCTTAGAGCGAGATGGATGAGATTCCGATTTCTGTCTCTTGGACAGCTGGGTATCTTTTTTACCAACAGTGAACTTAATCCTTGGACCTCTTCGTGAAGAAGTGGGAACGGCCGCTGATTTGTTTTTGTCGCGGAGTTCTTGCTGTTGGCGTGCTTCTGCCTCGGACTCTTCTCCTTCTGAGTCTGTCCTGAAACTTTTCATTGTATGACCATGTTTGTGTAACCATTCTTCTGTGTTGGCTAGGATTGGTCTCAGCCTTTCTCTCATGCTGGTGACCTCTTTCCTAGACCACTGTATTGCAGGCAACGGCCTTTTAGCAATGCCTTGCTCATCATAGACAGCGTTCATGATATCACCTGGATCCTCAAAATCCTCTGGTAGATCAGCAATACCAAGATCTCTGATTTGTTGAACTGTCAATCTGCAATAGTCCATTTTGCGAATGGCTTCTTCATCTCTACAATCTGCCCAGATGTCCTCAAAACGTACCTGTGTTGGTGACCTTTTGCAACTTCTTTCGACATCTCTAGTCAAAATCAAACCTATACGTAGGTTTTGATGGTCATGATCTGCATCTCAAGATAGACGGACTTAGCTTTTTGTGCGGTTTGATATATATCTGCCGATGTATCGCTGGGAACTTGAATCCACGCTTGTGGTTGCTTCTTCGTTCTTTCGCGACCGACATCGGTATGCCGTGATGTTCCATGAGAACCCACTTATCCGGGATAACGTGGTAGCATGTAGGGACAACCTGTAACAACCTACTCTCAAGTAAGTAAACGTTAGAATTGGAGAAAATGCATCCAACTTTACTTACACCTATAGAGCTTCATCGATACACTTCTTCTTTCCAAAGCTGGATCAAAGTTGAAGAGTAAAGGCAAAGAAAGCATCAGTGACCCGTCTGAAATGATGAAAGCTCTCCTTTAGCTCCAACTGATAGAAATATCTGTACACAGGCACCATCATTCGATTCCCCTTTGTAGATAGACCTGGGAATTGTCTCATCACAGCTGCTGCGTACACCAGGTAAGAAGTCATGTAGAACTTCAATGTAGAAGGAGCATTGATCAACTGTTCGTGCATCTCATCACTGATTTGTTTACCCCAGTCAATATGCACCTTCTGCCTCCTTATGATCCTGATGTACTCATACATCCAATCGTGAAAGGTGGATGATTCCGGCAAACCTTTCACTCTGCTCAGAAACGTGATCATATCCTTGACGTCATCTTTGAAGTCACTTCTCAGGAGTCCTTTCGGCCATCTAGAAACAGACGATCTAGGCTTCTTGAGCCATTGAGTATTTATCAACTGTTTGGCTTTATTGGGATCAGCATCAAAGATCTCCTGTGCTTTTGATATAGAAATGTCAATATATTTCTCCATGTGAGGGACCTTGAAGACAATGTCGAAGAAGTCGGGGTCGAGTCTCAGAATCTCGTGCCCGGAAGAGTCGATAACACTTCTGCTTTCTCGGATGTAATGAGACGCAACTTGAAGAACAAACTCAGTATTGTGCGCAGCTGTGGGGAACATCGCCACCAAGTGGAGATTGCTGTGTACGATTGCTCTCATTGAATCAGGGAGAGGCTTCGTCTCTGTCAACTTTGCGAAGTCAACCAAGTCTTGATGGCCAACTTTTGTATCCTTTATTTCTTCAACTTTCGAAAGCACCGTAGTTGGCAGATAGACGCCTTGATATTTGTACTTCATCTTGCTTTTTGCTTTCGAAGAAGAAGGAGGCTTCGTAGCAGTCATCAAAAGAAACTGGAACACTGAGCACTCTTGACTTGACGATCTCTGAGAGTAGACTGCAATCCGTCTAGCCAGAACAAACACCAATTGTTAGGGAACATAGGAAAGCGTGAAATGAGCACGAGGGTGGAAAAGCATGGAGCGGATGGCGAAGTACGCAAAATGATGCACGAATGCGGAAAAACGAGGCTCAGGAATGCACTGGTCAAAAATGAAGTTCATTTGGGAAGGTCTGGGAAAAGCCTGAAAAAAGTGTAAGGGCGCTTACATTCTGAGAAAAACTGCTTTTGGTGTAAGGGCACTAAATTTTAGCGCCCTTACACTTTCCAGTGTTAGGCAATTTTGGTTAACTTTGAAATGTCATGGCGCTTAATTTTAGCGCTTTTGCAATTTTGGCAATTTTTGAAGATGTAAATGCAGTGAGGAATGGCGAAGGCGCTTGAGCTTAGCAAAGGCAATGTTTGCAACAATGAAAGCTTTCGAAATTATCTCCATCCTATTACATTTTCATTCAAAGATCAAAGGAGTTCTTTTTCACAAATGATGAATCTTTTCGATATTTACCAAAACGAATGAAGAGCTTCTGACAAAGATATTTCAACACAAACATGGCGGGTAGATAGAAGTCCTCAAGGGACAACGCGCACAGAGGAGAAAGACGCATTCAAAATAATGAATGAGGGTTCCAACGCGTATGAAGGAGAAGAAAAATGAGAATGAAGAAGGGAGGACGTGAATGGAAAGAACAAAAACGAATGTAATGAAAGACGTGTATGTAAGAAACAAAAACGCGTATGCTAATAATGGACATATACAAATGAAAAGACGAAGCTAAAATGGAAAACCTTACCAGGGCAAAACGCGAAGCTTACTGAAGAGAAGAATGGCGAAACTCCAAAAAACGTGATTTGCAGTTTAAGTGCAATTCGCCCAACAAGAGAGAAAAGAGGATAAAATGAAATGCAAACAATAAAATGGCGAACTTCATTCACTTAAGTGAAAATGAGAATTAAAAACCTAACTCAAGTCGTGCAATAAATTTAGGCACGAAAAGTGGCACGATTGACGAAAAACGCGAAGACGTGAAGAAACGTGCCAGAGGCATGAAAAAAGTTTTAGTGTCGAAAGAAAATGTAATGGCGCTAAAATTCAGCGCCCTTACATTTTTTGGAATTTCACTGCATGCAGGGGCGCTAAATTTTAGCGCCCTTGCATTTCCAGACTTAGTCAAATTTTTGGAATTTCATTGCAGGAGCGCACTTTTTCAGTGCCACTGCATCTTTCGCAATTTGCAAAGTACGAACAGTGAAACGTCGCGAAAGATCTCGTTTCGAAGGTCTTTGCGAGGCGAACAAGGGGGAATGCTCAAATTGACTATTCGAGACTTGGGAACGCATTTCGAGGTGGCTCAAAAATCACGCCGTTATGCGTACTTAAACTTCACGAATCCTAGGAAACGGACAAGTTTCGTAGGGGGTTATCCGTGGAACGAGCGCTGCTAGATTCCGTGATAACACAATCAAAGGTTGGATGATGTTAGTTGGCAATTAGCTTTCGTGGGTAGACAGATTTTGAGTCTTTGCAACTCCTTGGATTCTGTCTCCTTTTGTCATATCCCTAGAGAGTGGAACAAAGTTGCAGACTGTCTTGCGAAGTGGGCCTCTGAGAATGTGGATGGCTGGGATATCAGTGGAAAGGATGAGCTTTCTTCTAATTATCTTGAGACCCTTGAGAGGTTATTAGTGGAGGACATGAATAGGTAGTGTTGTTGCTGGTTGGTCTGGTGGTGGTCTGTTTTGGTGGGCCTTTGGCCTTTGCTTTGTACTTTGGTTCTGATTGAATAAAAATTTTACCCCTTCTTTTTAAAAAAAAAAAGTATATTATATATATATATATCAATACTGAGGTATTTAATATATATGTATATATGTATATTGAATATATTATATATATATATATAAAATTTAAATGTATATAATTCATATAGTTTAAGACTTTGGAAATCAAATTATTCTAATTTAATAAATGAGTCGATTTGATAAAGACTTCAATTCACGCATTTAAACTTTGGCTTAATTTATGCCCATATAGTTTAATAAGAAGAAATTTGAACTTTGAAACAAACATGGCTCTGAGGAAAATTGCGCATCACCTGCTATGAGAATATGCAGGGATAAATCAGTGAAATGTGTTTAAATCTTAATGGCTTTGACCCAGTCGATATCTGAAACTTGACTAAATTCAAAGTAGTAAATGATTTAATCAACTCAACCCAAAATATGGTCGATGTTGGCTATGTGTTAATGAAATATGATTGACTTCTTCTGTGCACATGAAAATCCTACCATCTCACAAGTTTGGTGCCACCTCTATAACTATTTTTTTGTAGGTGTTGATTTACAAACTTCTCCATGTGCTTTTGGAAATAGTCTTCTTAATGCTGGAAAATTTGGAAGTCGACTCATCGTGTTCATTGCTAAATACAGGCTTGAGTTGGCGCCACCTCCAGGTTGAACTATTCAAAATGGCAGTGGTGTCAATTTACATGACATGGCTATAGGGAGTTTGGAGAGTTGGGTTCTCTATAAATAGTCACCAACTCTCTTGAATCGTATCATTGTCTCCTGTGTTAAGACAATCAATATTTTCGAATTACGTTGAGCATTGCCCTGTGATTGCCTTGATCATCATTTGAATATCATCTTGTGCATTATTTTATGTTCATTCTTCACATTTTTGAGTGAAAATAATTTGCAGCCAGTATTCATATTTCTGCGAGATCACTATTACATTTGAGAAAGGAGTATTCTACCCAAGGAATTTGTCATTATCTATTAGTTATTTCTGAGTGTGGAAAGAGGGAATTTTGTGAGGAAGAGTTGTCAATTTCTGAGGTATTGGGAATTGATTCGAGAAGCTGGATTGAGCTATAAATGAAGGCAGCACTGTCATCACTTTGGGAAAAACATATACATGCATGGGATATTCTTCTACTATTTATTTGCAAGAATTGTTATGCTGCTTGAAAAGTACTTTTTGTTTGTGCGTAGGAAGTGAATATGTTTGTCTTTTGACAAAGGGAAAATGATGCATTCTAGCTATATTATACAATATTTGTAAAGATCTCCATAATAGGAGAATTTTTTTTGCATTAGATATTATTTATTAGGCTTGATTGAATGCAAGAGTCACTTGAGGTACACCCAACTAAGTTATTAACTAGGAAAGCTTGTGTTACTCCTAGGATAAATAATCCAGTATGGGAGGGGGCTTGTGTACTTGTTAATTATATTCATTTCAAGTAGATTAGAATGTTGTAGGCTAGTCTAGGATGATAGATTATCCATTGAAGGACAATACCTATGTGTAGTGTAAGATAGCCTTAAGTCAAATCGGCCCTAAGTAGTGTATGTGATGGATGACTCTCAATTGTTTACTGAATATAACACTTTGGCCAAAGTAGTGCAATGCACGAGACTCCACTTAGATTGTGTGATGCTTGAGACTACACTGTTAGTTCACCGTGACCCATTATTACATGCTAGTTCGGGATTGTGGGATTACAAGTTCTAGTTATGTAGGACACATCACTATGCTCAGTTGGTTGTCGTTATCGATTACTCTACCAATCTCTTCATCAAAGGGAAGGGCTATCTATCAAATGATAGATGTGCGGAGGACCGCATTAAGAGTCCGTGGTTGGTGGAAAAGCGCTTGAGTGATGCTTCTCCTCCACAGCAAGTGACAGAAGAACCAAGATTTGAAAGGAAGGATTCTAAATCGTCTTACTACTATTTGTTGAAAAGCTCCATGAGCTATGTATGTATTTGTATGCTTTCTTACTCTAATGTATATTTGAAAAGAAATGGAATACATGTTGGAATATGTTTATCTTGTTTGGAAATTATCAATAAAAGAAAAGAAAATTTTTGTTGCAATGGCTTTATTACTTATTACCATTACTTGTTTAGTGTAAAATTAAGAAATTTTTACTTTATGAAAGGGCTAGTATGTTACACCTTTCACAATCTTTTCCGTTGCAACATTAAATAATACATTACTCGATAGAGAGAGGATGATTGTTGCTCTAGCTTTCTTATCCATTTTCTCCCACTCATCATCATTTATCATTGTTGACTTCTTGGCTTTGCCTTCTAGCACGATTGAAAGATCTCTTTGAATCAGCAACGATTCTATCTGCATGTTCCACATTCCAAAATTCTCAAGATTCTGCCCCGAGAATTTTTTGATTCTCAATTTATCCACTTCTTCCATCTTTCTAGAAATTCTTCACAAATTCCCGATCAGCTTCTTCACCGAGCTCTAATACCAATTGTTGAATTGAAGTGCAGATAAACAATTAACAATAGCAGAAATTAAAGATGCGAAACAAACTATTTTGAAATACAAACAACACCAAGATTACATGGTTCACCATAAAGGCTACATCCACAGGAAGCAGGGGAAAACTCTGTTATTAATATCACTGTTTTCTTACACATACAGCAGCAAGCTTATTTCTGGTATGCAATACAATGAATATTATGTTATCCATTTGGTTTTAATAAGCCTTCGAATGGAATACCAAAAGGCTGAAAAAGAGGAGGGAAAATAAGTGAGTCCATTGGACTTCACATAACCAACAATTAGGAGCCTTCCAATGAAAGTTTCTTTGTGTCTATAATTCCACTCCTATTCCTGCTCCTCCTCATCACAACCATGATAATACTCCCTCCCAAATGAGCAACCCAACTCCATTTTTTCCAACTCCTTGATGATTTCTTTAGTGAACATCAATGACACATTGGCTGGCCTTGAGCATTTTTTCCAACTCTCTTGCAGCAAAATAATATATTTCTATGTTTGCTAATGCACTAGATTGCAGAAGGAGAACCAGTTTCTTCTAAACTTTTACGAAGCAACAAATTTAGTGCCTTAATCTGCTCGGGCACAGCTACCAGCAAAAATCCTAAAAGGTGAGAGGAACAAAAGAAAGCTAGCTGAAACCATGTAGCGAAAAGCCAACCAAGGGGCTAAAAAATACAGCAAATGTCTTATGATCAAACTTTGCACCACAACAGCCTCAACTCCGATATGGATCCAGTCCTAGAAGTGGTCCCTCTGTCAAACTAGCTGCACTGGAACCAACAAAATTATCATCAGATGACAACACTGCAACCATACTATTCTTCTCAAGGAGGAATCCAAACCAGCCACCATAGTTTCTTGAGTTATTTAGCCTTCTCTACGTTATAATAGCTTTAATCATCTGCTGACACTTTTTGTACGGCTTACTCAATGGCTGCTATTGTATGTTTGTTCTAGGTAAGTTGCTTACTGTGCTAGCTTCTTTATGGATACTCTGGTAAAGCAGATTTTTGTAATATCAAACAGCCACTTTCAGCCATATATCATCTGGCACAAAGTGCTGGGTAATGTAGTCTTAACATAGATTGTATACAAATATATGTAGACTAAAATACAATTCATGTCAATCCATATGCATTGGCATGGTGGCATCCATTGTCTTATCTCTTCATTCCTTGGGATACATGCCATACAGAATTTACAGGCCTTGGAAAAGGCTTTGAGAGTATTTGTAACTCCTTCAGCTTCATTCCTCTTCGCAACTCCAAAACGGCTGCATTGGTGATGGTTACTACTAAATGGAGATCGAGTTCATGTTGGCCAGGTGTATGGGTATTATTCAACAAATTTGCAGCAGAATTTGAGAGGATTGGAACATGATGAGAGGCCTCTTGGGTAGAATTTATTAAGTCATTTTCGGGATTGGGGTTCCAGCATTCAGATAGGCAGAGTGAGTGCCATGGATCACCATCGCAGGGTGATCCTTCTGCAAATACAGTATGTAATGAGCTTGCATATTGAGGATCTTGGGTTTTGCTAAATGTCCTTCCAAGGAAAGATAAAGAATAGATCCCTTCTAGAGAGCACTCGATCTGGCCTTGTGTAATCTCCGTCACTGCTTAAAGCACTGAATGGATAATTTCTGTGATGCAGAATAGTGGGGTTAAGAAAGAGATTGCCTGAGTTGTTGAGTATTGCTATAACCTATGGCTTCATTGAGCTCCTGCAGGGAAGTGTGATTCCTCTTCATCGACATTTATGGTCTGTGCTTCCTCTGTTGCGCTCTTTGTATTCTGAGACCCTGCATCTTGTGTGCTCTAGGACTCTTCTTTCTTTAGTAGATCTTCAGAATCCAGTGTTGGCATTGTGAAGGCACTTGCATATACAATAGTGCACCTTGCATTTTGCAGATCTATATATAAGGCAATCGCTCTTAATACTTGCCATCTTAATGTGCATAAAAATACCTGGATTTAGAAGATTCAACTGATATGACCTGAATTTATTGCATTTAATATATTGATACGCAGAAGCTTGCTGACCTAAGAGTTGTATCAAAAAATCATGAAATGTGATGTCATCAGGCATATCGCTTGGAATTGAGAGACCATTCTTATGGGGGCGAGCAGAAGTGGAGCGTTTTAATCGTGCAAGAGGTTTGGGCTGCTGAAGTGGACTGTGGAGATGAAAAAGTCATCGAAATCTAGTTCAATCCTCTACCAAGCTGTCCCTATCTGTTGATTGGTCTGGGATTGTGCTACCATTATGAAATAAATGGATAGGTTTGGGAGTAACATTTAGCATCGTCTGATGAAGGAAGAATATAGATGATAAAAGATTTGAGAGTTTCATAGGCGAACAAAACAGTATATGACAGGATATAAATTGATAAGTAGGAGGTATTTTTCCACAGCGTGTCAAATTATGATATTGCTATCAGGATTCAACCGTGTAGTTTCGAGTCAAACTCATTGACCCATGTTTCGGGTCAATGAGTTTGACTCAAAACTACACGGTTGAATCCTGATAGCAATATCATAATAAGGATATAAATTGTAAAGTTTTTTATTCGGACACTTTGAGTCTCCTTTAAGACCCTTTTTCAGGGAAATATTAAATACAAAGATATGATATTTTGAAATTATCCTATTTTAAGGTTTTTATAATTATTATTGATAGAATCAATTAATGAAAAGTTCAATTACTATATTAAGGTTATGTATTTAGGGCATCCAAAAGAATTATTAATCATCCATTCACTATTAAACACATTTGGAGATTTCGATGTATGGCGGCTCTCTCTCACACCTTTCATTCCCTGCAAGTCGAATCGATTATTTTATGTGTGAATCTCTCTCCGCAGATCCTTGTTCTTCAATCTACTGTTCAGGCTAATTCTTATCTTAAAAGGACATGGAGGTTATTCAGACACAACTCAGTGGTTTAGAGGCAAAATTTAAAATGCATGACATCCAGTTTGGCAACAAAATTATTCAGATTGGAGATCCCTGTTGTAACCAGTGAAAGCTACTGTTCTTTAAAAAGGTTATTCAGACACAACTCAGTGGTTTCGAGGCAAAATTTAAAATGCATGACATCCAGTTTGGCAACAGAATTATTCAGATTGGAAATCCCTATTGTAACCAGTTAAAGCTACTGGAGATCGATGATTTTATGTGTGAATCTCTCTCCACAGATCCATATTCTTCAATCTACCG
The DNA here is from genome assembly GCA_007258455.2 of Sequoia sempervirens. Taxonomy (NCBI): domain Eukaryota; kingdom Viridiplantae; phylum Streptophyta; class Pinopsida; order Cupressales; family Cupressaceae; genus Sequoia; species Sequoia sempervirens. The sequence goes on from VDFB02073716.1 coordinate 253,938, forward strand.
TTCAGGCTAATTCTGATCTCAAAAAGACAATGGAGGTTATTCAGACACAACTCAGTGGTTTGGAGGCAAAATTTAAAATGCATGACATCCAGTTTGGCAACAGAATTATTCAGATTGGAGATCCCTGTTGTACCCAGTGAAAGCTGGTTTGGGTGACTTCAGCTTTGAGCTCCACAGGTTGTAGAAAGTGGAGGAGTGTAATTATCCGCTACATCTTGCCTGCTATGGCTCATCTCAGAGCATTTCTCCCCGCTGTGGTTTTCATTATCCAAGATCAATGCTTGTTGGTTTGATCCTGCTGGGTTTTACTTCTGATGTGTTCTTCTTGCTGCTGTGGGACAGCAGTCTATGTTATTGGGCTGCATTGCTGTAGCTGTTGTAGCTCTTTGTTTCAATACACTTCTGGACAGCATTTTACCTTGTAATCATTGTAATCTGTGGGTTTTACTTCTGAGATGTTCTTCTTGCTGCTGTGGTACAGCAGTTTATGCTGTTGGGCAGCAATTGTGTAGCTGCTGTAGCTCCTTGTTTCTTTATGTTGCTGGACAGTATTTTACTTTGTATTCATTGTAATCTGTAAGTTTATAGTTCTTTATTCATTAAAAAAAAACATCCTTTCACCATCCCTATTAATTTAACTAACTGTTGAAGAGATTTCGTTCTCTTAAATATCCGCTGCTGCATTATACTCAGAGAGGATGTCATTTTTAAAGTGTTGTGCTGAAAGTCCAGGAGAGATGTTATACTCAGAGAGGATGTCATTTTCAAAGTGTTGTGAGATGTTTGGTAATTAAAGATAAAGACAGTTTTTGAGTGTTTGTTTTTCTTTATTTTTATGATTTGAAAGATATAATCATATCTAAATTTGTTAATTTTGTACATTCTAATGGTTAAAGTGTGTATTTTTTTTAATGACAATTTAAAAAAAATTCTCTCATTGATGGTATGTTTATGACCAAACATTTCAAGACCTACAATTTCTTGTGATCAAAATTTTATTATATGTAAGGTTTTTATTTTGTATCTAAAAATTTCAAAAACATTTCAAATTTCAAATTTCATTTATAATTTAATAATTCTAAATTTCTAATTTTGTAGCAATACTTTGTTAGTTTGTCTGCATTTAGGTACAATTGGAACAAATGTTCCTCCTTTTACTCAATAAAGCATAATCACTTGCACTCAAAAAAAGAAAAGAATTTATTATATGTGCTTCCCAACTTGTGTTCACTTTCATATAAAAAAAATAATTGCAAAGAAGAGGAAACAAAATTATGCCATATAAAGCCAAATTATATTAACTTGGATGCTTCCTCTTCCCAACATACTTCATTTGCAGAGTTAGAAAGGCAACATACTCTTAGTGCAAGTGTTAGTGGCACTGTTTGTGGTTCTTCTAATCTATCTAGGTATCATCTAATGTTAAAGATGATGATGATCTTTCTGAAAACTCAATTAATACTGATTGTTGATATTATTCTTTTAATATTGTACAATGAATATCTATCATGACATTTGAATTTGACAAATTGATATTGAAATAGTATTTTTAATTTTTTTATGGTGGTTTTACTTATCAATGTAGCATATGATATGTAGTGTTTTGAATTTAGTTCTTGTTTTTAGATGTATGATTTTTATACGTTTTTTGCATGGATGAACCACAAACAATTCTAACCTCCAAAAAATTGCAAATCAACAAATTAAAATAATTTTGTTTCTTTATGCATGTGTCTCTATAAATATATATTTGGATATAATTGTACACCTCAAAATAATATAAAGTAAATAGAAAAAGAATTCCCTTGTATATGTACATATAATATTTGATATGCGATATAAAATTCAGTTATACAGAAAGAGTAATTTAAATTGACATGATGATAAAGACATATTTCTATTAGAGATTATATATTCCAACTTGAACAAATAAATTTGTACAACTTTAAATAAAATATAAAATAAATGGAAGAAACAAATCCTTTTACAAAGCTTATAAAACAAAATATAAGTTATTTTTTTATGTTTATTCATTTTCAAAGGCTTATTTACTGTTTTCTCAATTCTATTCTTGTAATAAAATTGTTTCTTTTAATTAATTTATTTTTAAATTTTTTTACTTTTTTTTTTATGCGACAAGGGCGTCCCCACGACTCAACCCAGCGGCCCAACAGCCCATTCCTTGGGTACCTTATATTATTTTAAGTTATAACTCTATTTATAAATGAATGTTTCTAAGTTTGACTGGGTAGAATTTTTTACTTTCATTCTCACACATATACATATTTATATTTTCTTCTTATTTTTCTGACTCACTCTTTTTATAGATTAATTTCCTTTTTTCATCTTTTTATATTATTATTTGATTGTTCTCTCCAAATTCTTGTTATTTGGGTGGTTAGGTTTATGTGTTTATTCATATATTTTCTCCCACATACTTTGCATTCTTATTTATTTACCTCATTCTTATTTTTATTACTTTGCATTCTTATTTATTTACCTCATTCTTATTTTTATTTTTGTTATTTTTCAGTTATTTTTTCTTAGCTCTCTTAATTTTAAACATTGATATTCTTTTTTTCTGTTTTGGATTGGTGTGGTGTCTCTTATTTATCTTGTGGTTCCTGTGTCACCCATCTTCCTCTCTACTTAATTAGGTTAGTCTACAATTCACATTTCTATTTCTCCTCTCTTACTATTATATGCTACGATAAATCATAGAATATTATCAAAAATATTTTTAAATAAAAAATTCTACAAAATCAAATCCAAAAATATCCATTTACAAATAACTATTACTCTATCTCCTTATATTTTAAACATATAATCTCCATTATAATTACATACAACTCTACCTACCAAAATTCGAACATATCAACTCTTCATTTACTATCAGCCCAACTGGATATATCCCTGGTTCGCTGAGCTAACTTTCCATGTTTGTTTTGAAATTTAAATTTTAAAAGAAGACTTATCTTCCTAAAAAAATGGAATTCAGATTTTTTTTTTGGTCAAATTTTCAATTCGGGAAGAAAGCAGTTAACCATCGTCAAAAGATTTTCTACTTAAGAGAAACCTAAAGAATGGGAATAAATTCTGACCTTCGGCTAACCCATTCTCAAACAGCTTAATACAGTTTTAAACATAAAAATATTAAGTTTACATTTATCTAACCTTCTGAGCAAAGAGATTTTCATCCATGATCTCGTCGAGAGTCCATTTGAGCACCAATTCCTCGAACATTGCTCTCACTTTGATCTTCTGCAAACCCTTCCCATTAGAGCCCATGGCTTCTCCCAAATCGCACTATGCGTCTGCAAATTTAATCTTCTAAACCACAGTTGTAAGCTGCCCGTTACAGATTATAAAGAAAACATCAGTCTTCCCGCGGAATACTTATGGTGTTAATCTTGCTCGTTAAGCGAAGTAAAGAAAAGAAAGTAAAACATATGGTGATGTGATTGATTTGGATGGGGTATTCTATTTTGTATCACAAATCGAATTTTATATTGTTCGGTGGAAGATTGCAGAGATCTCACACGTACAATGTTCGATGTTCTCCATTTATATTCATTGGTAGCATGTACTAGTGAATATGTTCTACATAATATATTCAGTGATCCGTCAATATTTTTCTTCAATTTTTCTTCAATTTTTCTTCTCACGTACGAAGGTGGCTTTTGGGAAAAATAAAAAAACGCAGAGAATTTACTTTGATGTTGGGAATTACAACTGACAGGACATTAATAGCAGAGAGAAGGAAATAGATCTTTGCTTAAAAGTATTTAGTGTCGGAAAGAGACTTCAGCTTTCGGGTAGGTAAGAAAGGATCTTTAAGAAAGCAGGGTCGTAATACGATTATGGTGTTAAATGGGACCATATGTTAAAGAGAAGAGAAAAAGATTGTCCTTAAACTTTTATGGTAATTGAGATGAATAAAAAATAAGTATATTTGATTAATATTAATATAGTATAAGTAAAAATGTAATTGAAATAAAAGATGTATTGTGTTGGATAGTGAAGTCCAACGGATGTACATCTTTTGGACTTCTTTGTTTGTTTCCCTCCATTCGTAGTCTTTTGGCATTCTTTGTGAAGACTTCCAAATATATAAATAAACTATTGGATAATGTAATTAGAGATATTGTTGATGCCTATGAGTGGTTGCATATAAAACAAGAGATAATAAAGTGATTTCCCTTGCTTTTCTTGTGGATGTAGCCAAATTGGTGAACCATGTAAATCTTTTGCTTTTGTTTATTGTTTGTTTTATCTTGTATCTTATAAATCTAAGTTTATAATTATTTATTTATTTGCACTTTGCAACAACAATTGGTATCGAACCTTGTTGAGAAGCCACATTGAAATTTGTGAAGAAATACCGTAAAGATGGAAAAGGCAGATAAATGGAAAATTGAAAAATTCTCGAGATAGAATTTCAAGATATGGAAGCTACAGCTGCGAGCTCTCCCAATCCAGAAAGATCTTTCAATTGTGTAGGAAAGTCAAAGAAGCCAAAAAATGTATGATGAGGATTGGAACATTTTAGATAGCAAGGTTGTAGCAACCATTATTCTTTCCCTTTCCAACAATGTATTATTTAATGTTGCAATGAAAAAGACAATGAAAGGTATTTGGGACCGGTTGTGCGACATGTATGAGAGGGTTGTCGCAACCAATCGAGTTTTCCTGATAAATAAATTATTTAACTTGAAAATGGAGGAGGCTAGTAGTATCTCAAATCACTTAAATGAATCCAACACCATAATCAGCCAATTAATTTATGTTGAGATAAATTTTGAATAAGAAATCAAAGCCATTTTTCTTTATGCTCTCTTCTCAATACTTGGGAAGGAGTAGTTATTACAATCAGTAATTTGATATTTGAAAGAAAAGGATCCAATAATGAGGGAACATTAAAATTCAATGATGTTGTTGCAACTCTTCTCAACGAAGACATGAAAAGAAAGCATCAAGGTACATTGTCTGGAGAAGCTTCGATATTCAGTAATAGGGGAAGGTCTCAAGAAAGAGGAAGAAATAACAATAGAAGAAGATCTAAATCTAATAAGAGATCTAAGTCGAGGTAAAAATACAAGTTGTTGGTTTTGTGGCAAAGGACACACCAAGAAGAATTGTTGGTTATATATAAAAAGGTGCAAAATTAGTCAAAGGAAAATGAAGTTAACACTACATATGAAGAGGATGAAGATGCATTAGTTTTATCTACAAGTGAAACTACTGTTGATGCATGGGTGATGGACTCTGGTGCTTCTTTTCATGCAACTTCATGCTGGGAAGTTTTCAAAAATTATCAAGAAGGCAAACTTGGTAAGGTCTATCTTGTTGATAATGAACCATGTGACATTATTGGTAAAGGTGATGTGTTGTTAAGATTAAAAATGGAAATAAGTGGTTGTTGTGAGATGTGATCTACATGTTCCTAAGCTCAAGAGGAATATGATTTTTACGAGATAGCTTGATGCTCAAGGATGTAGCATCTTTCTTCAAATACTTGGAAGGTGACCAAAGGAGCCTTGGTAATTGTAAGAAGCAGCAAATCGGGCACTTCGTATGTGCTAGAGAGTCACACTGAATTGGGAGTTATGATGACGGTTGTGGACAATGGGACAAAGCTTTGGCACAAGAAGCTCGGGCATATGAGCAAGAAGGGACTTGAAACTTTTCTCAAAAAGATCAATTTCCAGGTTTGAAATCTATTTATTTAGACTAGTGTGAGCGTTGTATCTATGGCAAACAAAGGAGAATCATTTTTTCTAAAATTGGACATGACAAGAAGACAAGGCCATTGGAGCTCGTGCACTCAGATGTATTTGATCCTACGAAAGTAACATCTATTGGCAAGTCAAACTACTTTGTTACTTTTCTTGATGATTACACTCACAAGGTTTGGGTTTATATGCTAAATGGAAAGTATGAATTATTTAGCAAATTTAAATTTTCAAAGCAATTGTTGAAAATTAACCAACAATAAAATCAAGTACTTGAAAAGGGATGATGGTGGAGATTTTTTCTCTGTGGATTTTGATAAATTTTGTGCAGATAATGGCATACAACGCTTCAAAATTGTTCCTTTTACCCCTTGAGAAAATGGTGCAGCTGAGAGGTTAAATCAAACAATCTTAGAGAGAGCTCAAAGCATGCTCTCTAATGTAGGTTTGGGTAAATAGTTTTGGGCAGAAGCAATTAATACAGCGATGGACCTGATTAATCAAGGCCCTTCATCTCATTTGGACTTTAAGATTCTAAAAGAGAAGTGGTTGGGAAGAATAATTTCCCACAATCACTTACGATTTTTTGGTTTTGAAGCTTTAACTCACATTCCTAAGGAGAAGAGAATGAAGTTGGATGTCAAATCCAAAAAAATGTATTTTTGTTGGCTAAGGAGAAGAGCAGTATGGCTATAGGTTGTGGGATTCGATTGCCAAATAGCTAATTTGAAGCCAAGATGTGATATTTCATGAAAAAATCATATCAGGCCAACAAGAATAAAGGACACTAACAAAAGAATATGTGTCATTGTTTGACATTATAAATCCATAAATGACTTATTTAATAATCAAAGACAAACTTCAGTGGCATAGAGGATTCCACACTTTGCACCACAGTCCCAAGTTTCATTGGGAAATTCGTAGCCCACTCCAATGCCAAGACAATCAATTTTTATGTCTACATACTCCTTTTATATACCTATGCACTCTATGCTTGGAAGTCATCTACAAAATATTGGGGCCAATGTCGTATTCTCCACACAACCTTCTACAATTCCCATGTAGCTACCAAAGGAGTGACCTCTCCCCAATTTGCTATAGCTCGCACCAATCTCATTGTCCAACATAAAACTTGCGACTAGGGTGATGTTGAAGCTCCCATGCAAGAAATAAGGGAGTCACTAGTAATGAGGGAGCAGTTGCATACAAATTTGTGCCCCTCAAATACTTCTAACATGCCACCCACTTCAAATAATCAACAATCAAAATTATTCTTTAGTATTATTGGGACATAGGGTATATAGGGAAGCAATTTGCAGCATGATCAACAAAGACATATAGAGGGTATTCTACAGGAGTTAGTTCCTCAATTGAGGAGGTCCACTGGGGAATGTTGACCTGGACAACCAAGTTTGATGATATTATCCACCATTTGTTGATCTCTAATCAAATAGAGTCGACCACATTCAAAGATGTTTGCAAAGACATAAAGCGTGAGAAATGGATGGATGCCATCACTAGTACAAAAACAACAATATATGACTAAAAAAACTACTAAAAACTGCTTAGAAATGACTAATCTTGGTCACATGACCATTAGTAGTTTATTTCCAGTCATTTATAACGCGACCAAATTTATGGCTAAACCAATTTTAGTCATTTATTGGTTGTTTTGATTGATCAATTTGATAGTATATTTAGTCGTTAATTTATTCATTGATTTAGTCATATATATTTATTCATATTATTCATATTATTCATTGAGCTTGATCACATGACCATTGGTAGTTTATTGACAGTCATTTATTGAGTCGTTTGATCAATTTGGTCATATATTTAGTCATATTTATTCACCAATTTTTGTATTCAATGATTTCTATCAACTGGTAGTATATTTAGTCATTTGATCAATTTGGTCATATATTTAGTCATATTTATTCACTAATTTTTGTATTCGTCGATTTTTGTCAACTAGTAGTATATTTAGTCATATTTATTCATTGATTTATGTCAACTGGTAGTATATTTAGTCATATATTTTCAGTCATATTTGAGGATTTAAACATAAAACACAAAAATACACATCATGAATCATCAATTTCACATAATAAGACAACCATTGAGAAGAAAAAATTGGTGAACTTTATCAATAAAAGAAAGTGTTCTAGTTACAACTTAGAAATAGAGTATTACAATTTTTATTTTCAGTCATAAGATTGAAAATCTAAGTTACAATATTGCACAGAAATGATTGCAAGAAAGAAACTTCTCCAAAGAACTTTTGCAATGATGGAAACACATGCTTGGAGCCCTTTAATGTTGTGGAATAGAAGAAAAAAGAATCATTTATCTGCCACCATAGTGAATCCATTCTTTTGTCCTCCTCAATTTTGGGTGCATTCGCATTGCCATCAACATGACTTAATCTTGTCTCCTTGACGTGGTTACCAATGTGGAAAGGCCCCTGAATAATTTGACATGCATCTATTATAAGCTTCTTGAGAGTCCAAAATTTTGGACTGTAGCATGGTGATTACTGTCAAGAGGAAGACAGTCTTAAGACTTCCTTAAACCCTCTACCTAACTGATAACTCTTCCACATAAGAAAAGAAAATGCATCAAATAACTCATGCATCACCTCCTCATTGCCAACATATTCATCATCCATCTCCAACTGCTTCAACACTCGATGGGCTAACAAGAGATCAGTACAACATGTTGCAAAAGCAAATGAGAGATGCATAAATATCCACTGTAACAAACATAAAGAATACTAGAAGCACATGCAATGAAGGAAAATCAAGAATTACTAAAGGTTTAATTTCCCTACAACACATGATTTTAATTGGTTTTGACAAAAAATTTAAAACACACTAATAGCAAAATGATCAGATGAAAATATAAGTGGGCATTTTATAGAGGCAAGAACTAATAAATAATATATCCAATATTCAAAATGGTAAGATTTTAACACAACTCCAAGATAAAAGCACAATTCATATTCAATTTCATAATATGATATGTTTGAAATAATTTTATTTAAATATCATCCATTTCAATAATTAAACAGTCACCAACAGTGTTACACCTTATTCACAACAAAAATGGTAAATATTTGTCTTACTTTTATTGCTCAAAATTGACCTATTGATGCAATTCAAATAGTTAAAATCACAAATGTAAATAGAAATACTTTGAAATAACATTAAAAAAATGGAAGCTTCATATTTTGATACTTGGCTTACAACTCTTTCAACTTGTGTTGCAATTGATTTAAGTCTTCACATTGCTTCACCCAATCTCGAGCACCATCTAAACTATTGATGATATCTTGAGATACACTTTTGCTCTGCGTGTTGTGTATGAAGCACTTTAGTTTATATTTTGCAGTGTAAATTTCTTTGACCCATTTGTCCTCCACTTGAAAACGCAATGCATTGGCAATTGTTGTACCCACTTCTTCTTTGCTCACTCTCTGTCTCTGCTCATTGTAACAAATTATAATGCGATTGCTTGCCCATGTTCGTCTATGTTGTGTAGAGACTATGAGAATGCCATCCTCATCCACTTGGAAGCAAACTTGTATAGATGGCACTTTAGCTCGGCCCTCTTGAATCCATCCACTACACATTCGGTGGGCTTGTGGGAGGCAGTCTGAGTGAGCACCGCACCCCCGCAAGCAAACCCTAAATGTGGTGTGAGAGAGCGATGAACTTACTTTTCTCCCTACATTCCCATAGGGACCAACCAAAGACCTTACGGGTGAGTGGGAAGGGGAATTTTTCTTAGATATTGCCTCAAAGAGATGTCATCTCTTGGACTACAATTATTGTTGGATATGCACAAAATGGATTTGTTGGAAAGGCTTTACAAACTTTCAAGAAAATGCAACTGGCAGGTGTAAAGCCAAATTCCACAACCTTTTCCAACATCCTCCCTGCTTGTGCCAAAATGGGAGCTTTGGAATAGGATATAGACATCCATCAAAACATAAAGGATAGAGGAATTTTGTCAGATGTGGTTGCAACTTCCCTTTTAGACATGTATGCAAAATGTGGAAGCATAGACAAGGCACATGAACTGTTTGACATAATGCCTCAAAGAAATGTGGTCTCATGGACTACAATGATTGCAAGATATGCGCAAAATGGATTTGTTGAAAAGGCTTTAGAAATTTTAAAGCAAATGCAATTGGCCGGTTTAAAGCCAAATTCCACAACCTTTTTCCAACATCCTCCCTACCTGTGTCAAAATGGGAGCTTTGGAATAGGGTATGGACATCCATCAAGACATAAAGGATAGAGGAATTTTGTTACATGTTGTAGTTGCAACTGCCCTATTAGGCATGCATGCAAAATGTGGAAGCATAGACAAGGCACATGAACTATTTGATAGAATTCCTCAAAGAAATGTGATCTCACATACTGCAATGATTGCAGGATATGCACAAAATGGAATTGTTGAAAAGGCTTTAGAAATTTTAAAGCAAATGCAATTGGCTGGTGTAAAGCCAAATTCGACAACCTTTGCTAGCATCCTCCTTGCCTGTGTCAAAATGGGAGCTTTGGAATAGGGTATGGACATCCATCAAAACATAAAGGATAGAGGAATTTTGTTAGATGTTGTAGTTGCAACTACCCTGTTAGACATGTGTGCAAAATGTGGAAGCATAAACAAGGCATGTGAACTGTTTGACATAATGCCTCAAAGAAATGTGGTCTCATGGACTGGAATGATTGTAGGATATGCACAAAATGGATTTGTTGAAAAGGCTTTAGAAATTTTGGAGCAAATACAATTGGTTGGTGTAAAGCCAAATTCGACAGTTCCTTTTCTAGCATCCTCCCTGCTTGTGCCAAAATGGGAGCTTTGGAACAAGGTATGGACATCCATCATAACATAATGGAAGGGGGAGTTTTGTCAGATATTATAGTTGGAAATGCTCTAGTAGAAATGTATGCAAAATGTGGAAGTATAGATAAGGCACGTGAACTGTTTGATGGAATGGCTTAAAGAGATGTCATCTCTTGGAATGCAATGATTGCAGGATATGCACAAAATGGATTTTTTAAATACAAATCATTGTGATAGATGCAAACTATTTCCATCATTTTAAATAGGGACAATTTTCTCGAGGAGATGATTGGTGATGCTAAATGAAGCAATCTGAAAAATAGGCTTGCAATATGTTGTAGTGGCAAATGCTCTAGTAGACATACCCATGAAGAGTCTATAATGCACCTTCAAAAGCTACGGTCATGCCTATCTTAGCATGTTCCCCACATGAAAATATGCTCAATAAGATAATACAATACAAAATAAAATAAAGAGTTTAACTAATCAATTGTAGAAAATAGATTTTTGTACAAATATTTTGGCACCCAAATGCTTTCTTGCACTTCTAGGGTTTTTCACCTAAAAGGAGAAAGATGGGCCAAAATGGGCAATGTATACACTCAAAATCAATGCAAGGATGAATGAAGTATGCCTAAATGCAATAAACTGATAAAAGAAATGAGTTATTAATGCAAAACCTAAGAAATGTAAGTTGTCTGTAAACACATTGATGTATGCAAAAATGACTTATGAATGCAAGTAAACAATAATAGAAACAAACAAGACTGGAGAGGTGCACTTGGAAACTAAAATGTGATGTAGATAGGCTCTGGAATCATGTAGATTTTGATGTTGAAGCCAATTGGGACACTTACACCAAGCTGGGCGACTCACTCCTGTTTCAGGGAGATTTAATCGGAACAGGTTTCTGCCAAATGGGTATCCAAAATTATAGAAATCACTTTTCAGGCCTAGCAGTGGGACTAATTCACCACTGATGGCAACTTAGTCCACTTGAGAATCTTAGGAAATTCGGGACAGGAATCTATAGCTTTCTTTCTACACTTCCCTTCTTGACAGGTGTTTTGTTTAGATTATGCAAAAAAAGGGTTGAAAGAGGTCTCCAAGCTTCAATTAGGGCTTTGTTGACTTGAATGAATTTGATGAGTTGACAACACCTTTTTAACACTTTCCTCTTTAACAAATTTACATACAAGACCTGCAAAACATACATGCAAAGAGGGGGAAAAGGGTTAAGGGTTAGAGAATAGGGGTTTGCCTTGGTCAAACCCTAATTTGGTAATCAAACCCTAGAAAATGAAATGAAATGGAAAGAGAATGATGAATGAACAACATGCAATGCTACAACTCACCAAACCCTTGATGTTGAAATCTGAAGATATGCAAGAAGATGTTCCAATGGATGTTTGATAATGCATAGAATGCTTGGTAATTGCTTGAATAATTAAGTGAATGAATGGTGGTTGAAAATGAGATAAAAACCCTTTATTTATACTTGATTTTACGATTTTTTTTAAAAATAACACATCATAGGCCGACCTCAAGGTAAAGAGAATAAAATCTTGCCAAAAAATTAAAATAATTTATATTTTTGTGCCTAGTGGGACTAAGCTGTTCCAGGTGGCGAATTGATCCCACCAAGGTAATTTTACTGGGTGTCAGGAATTAAAGTGTATTTAATGAGGTTTAACGGGATTATTCTTCGAAATACACTTAAGTAGGGCCAAAAAGTGCACTAAGGGGTCATTTAAACATAAAAAAGGGTTGAATTATTGATGACAAGCCTAGAAAAGCATGAGTTTGTTACAACTCTTTACAACACTTGGAAATAAGACTTGGTAAGTGATAAAAAGAGGTTATTTAAGTGAATTATAATGAAAGGGTCCTACAAAAGTGTGAAAGTGGGTTACAACACTTCACAACACTTTTACAAGACATCCTAGAATTCTTAATGATTCACAAGGGTCCAAGACTTAATGTGATTTTGTTGACCACATTACAACATTAAATCTAGGAAAAATCAAGCCAAAATCACTAGGAGGGCCTAAACATGAGAAAAAGTAGAAGGGTTACTTTTTTTGTGTCTACAGTTAGCCCCCACTTTTGGGTGAAGCCACAATAGTGGTTTACAATTTGATGGAGGAAGGAAAAATGAGAAAAAATGACACCATGGCAATTTTTTTATTTTGGGGGTTCATATGAACTTGAAGGTTCGCACAAACTAAAAATGGGTTCGATCGAACTAGGGTTCAAGCGAACCCATTCAATGTTTTTGCTGCCTAAAAAGCAATCAAAATACATGTAACTAGGGTGGTTCGATCAAACCCCTATGGGTTCGTTTGAACCCCCCAAAACCCTGATTCTCCCCCTCAGACACAAACAAAACCTAATTTTTTACGCTTCGAAGGTTGTTTTGAAGATGAAAATGGAGGATTATTCAAAAATCCAACTAGAATCGGGTAGTCCTCAAAATGAGGTATCCAATGAATATAATTTTAATATGTTTTGGTATCATTATGTATTTGTTTTTTTAGTTTTATTAAACATAGGTTTTTCATCAAAAATGAAGGTCTTTGTTCTACACATGTGGAAAAATAGCAGATTATCAAAAAAAAAAATTGAAAAATATGAGTGCACCAGATATTGAAGTCCTTGATCCAAGAAGAAAAAAAATTGAATTTCAATATATACAAAAAAAGTTATGTGCTATACGGTTGCACTATGTCTGAATTGTAATTGGTTTGACTTCGAAACTTGATTAAAGAAAAAATATTCAATAAAAAACTATCTAATCAAGTGGAAGCACCAAATATCAGAGTTACAAATCTAAATTCGAAAGAATTATATTTTTATCCTTCATGAAAAAAAGTTATGCGTTATACGGTGTGCGTCACTTTTGAAAAATGTTGTTTTCTGAAAAAAGTTTGTTTTCATGGGAGATGGAAAAAGAAGTGCAATCTGATTCCAAAATTTTTTAGAATCTATAGACAAAATGTGAGGAGACTTTAGTTTGTATCATCTTCAAATTCCTCACGGTTTAGCCGCTATAGGTCCCCGAATGTGAAGATTTAGTTAAAAATAATAATTTCAATGTCTAGTTTGGCCAAAAATTGTAAACCACTATTGTGGGATCACCCTTTAGTGAGAGGATGAACTTGCTTCAAACTCACACTAAAGTAGCTGAAGATGCATATCAAGAGGGGTTTCAATGAATGAATGCTAGCAAGATGAGACAAAAATGATCAAGAGGGATGATCAAGCCCCTGAGATGAAGATCCCATGGCAAACTAAACATGAGCACAAGAAAAACAACTGAGAATGATGTAAATGAAGAGAGAGATTTGGATCAAGCTTCGATCGTTTGTCCATCCTATTGTGGATTAGATCTAGGTTGTTTGTCCACAAATAAAATGAATACTCACTTCGAGGCGAAAAAATGCCTGGCTGTCCACTGTGTGAGAAGGACAAAAGGGTGAAAAAATACACTCACAGCTAGTATGCACTCACACACACGTAGGTGGCTATGGGGAAAATTCATGCCTCAAAATGGGCTTCCCACTCAACCATACTAAAGTTATACCTCTTGATAACTTTAATAAGGTGCCACAAAATAAAATGACATTTTGAACTTCACGAGACAAGCAAAACTTCATATGTTTGGAGCTCATGAACAAATGCAATGGCACCACAAGCATGCAAGTTTTGTTATGCAAGGTGGCCATATAACAAATGCAAAATGAAACATGCAAAAGATGTTCAAAGGAGTCTTGCTTAGTTCATGTGAGGTCTATCACTTAGGGAACATTGTTTCTAATGTCTCCAAGAGAGGATCGATCAAAGAATAGAAAATTCACAACTTAGGAGATGTAGTGTGTCGCATCAAGCCACCAAGAGGAATGTAATATGCTAAGATAAATCACGCTCATGAAGGACACTACACCTATTGTCATCCAAAAAACAAAAAAATGCATTGTATGAAGTAAGAAAGTTGCACTAAGAACCAAGAAAGAAAAAAATGCAAAATGAATAATGCCAATGTATGCTCCCACTTTAAAGGAATTTCCACACACCGAACTGTGAGCAATTAATTTAAAGTAGCAAATGAAAAATGCAAACAAGAAAGAAGACATGAGAGCCAACTTGGAAAGCCCCTCTGCCAAGTCATATTTTTCTGAGTAAGGCTACGTCATGTGAAGGAAAGGAAAAATAAAGAGAAAAGGAAGGGGTTGCCACTAAAATGAAAACACCAAACACATAAGGGATCTATGGATTTGGGATCAATATGTTCTTTGTTGAAATGTTTTGTAAGGAGCTCAAAATTGTCATCATTCCCAAAATACATAGAATTGGAAGAATGACACAAAGAGAACAAAACAAGAAAAATAAAGATTCATTTGGGTCAACATGGAAGAGACAGAGGATGTCTTGACACTTTACATCATCCCCAAAAGGAAAACACAAACAAAAAGAAAAGGCAAAATAAAATGAAAAATATTTTGGGTCAACATGAGAGAGACATTGTAATCTCAATGCCTTATGTCATCCCCAAAAGGGAAACACAAGAAAAGGAAAGAAAAAGGAAAGACCTGGGCCTTTTGGGTCAACATAAAAGAGACATTGCAGTCGCAATGCCTTGCACCATCCCCAAAATGAAAACAGAAGAAAAAGGAAAAAAGTGATGCATGACATATAGAAGAATGAAGGTACAAATAGAGGAATGACACAAAGAGTGAAAATTAAAAAAAAACATTACGAGGGAACACGTTATGCACATGCAAAAACACAAAAGAAAAAGAAAATGCAAAAGACTAGTAAGGCAAATGCAAGTCAATCATCGAGCAAGTCATCTGCCTCCTAATCATGTTCATGATATGTCGAGGGCAGGAAACTAGCCAAAGGGACAAGTGCAAGTGCCAAACTAGGGAAGCACCAGGTTCTACACTCTTTGTAGGACATTTTTCATTTAAGCTCATGGAAGAGGAAACTAATGTATTCAAATCATTATGCACCTCTATTTTAGTGATCTCATCATCATCATCATCCAAATTAATCACAATAGGAAGATGAATTATAATGTCCAATGAAGGGTGTACCTCTAGTTGTAGTTGTTGTATTGGATCATTTTGTTGTGATTTGGGAGGAGGGTTGTCATGCATTGCTTATGTCAAGTGCAGATTTTCATTTTCTTTATTTTCTTTGTCTTGTGACTTGTGAGCAAGGGCACGATGTCTACGCCTATGCTCCCTAGATCCTCTATTTCTTTTGGGTTTATTGTCAAGTTGTGTTTGTGAAGGAGCAGGTTGATCAACCATAGGTTGCTTTTCTTCCCTAAGGGGAGGAACAAAAGGAACCATGGAAGGTTGTTCATCTGCTTTATCCTTAGCTTTATAAACTTGTTTTATACAAGGAGGAATGAAGGAATTGTTATCATTATCTCTTGGTCATTTGGACGATGTGGGGGAAGTTTTGGGTATTGGTTGAGGTTGAGGGGCTAGTGCTTATTCAGTTTGGAGCATTATTTCATCTAGGATAGAAGTGTCAGAAGTGGATGTGGACATGTTACAGAGAGACAATTCTGCAATGTTCTTCACTTTAAACTTTTGGTAAGCAATGAAAAAGAAGTCTTTGTGAGGCGTTATAGGTTCCATGGGATCAAGCCAAAAGGCTTCTAAGGAGAAGTTTCTTTTAGAAGAAAAAGGGTTAAAGCCACTATGGTGAACAATGAATATGTCATTGTCAAAGGGAAAATTTAAAGATTTGTGTATGACCAAAGGGACAACCTTCATTGAGCGAAGCCATAGATGGCCTAGCCACAAATGAAACTAGTTCAACTGTGGGATGATGGAGAATGTAACATCCATTTTTTTAGGTCCTAATTGTAAAGGAAGGACGATCGATCCTATCGTAAGGAAAGCAAAACCATTGTGTGTTTTGATTCATGCTATTGGTTTATCATAATCATCTTGATAAAGATCGTGTAATACCAAAAATTCATCAGTGATCACATTCTCTCCATAGGTGGGATCTATGAGTATCACATTGGTGGGCTTATCATAAATACAACTAGCTATGTAAAGAGGACCATCGGGGAGATTTGGAAGTATGTACTTAGAGGAGAAATTAATATCAAGAGATTTCTTAGGTTGGCCTGTATGAGGGATAACATCTATCACACCTACCATTTCATCCATAGGATTAATAGTAGTGGTATGTGGAATAGGATCAGGATGTTCAACATCTGTATGAACATTCATCACATCATTCTTTGGAGTTTCACTAGCTTTGACAAGTTTAGGCACGGGATTAGTGAATGGGATTAGTGAAAATTTGCAAATTTTGATTTGGAGGGGCAATAGACTTATTGCCTTGATCATTAACACCTACAATGGATAGACAGTGGGAATCAATGCTCGGTCTTGCACAAGGTGTTTAAGATGCTTACAATTTTCTGTGTCATGTCCATTGTGTCTACGCTAATGGTAGTAAGCATTGGATTTAAATTTTTAGAGGTAAAGGCTTAGTGGGATTAGGTGGTTTAATAGCAAGTAAGGTAATCATTTGTTGTTGTAAAAGTTGGGAAATTGTGTTATGAAGAGTGTTTGGTAAAGGTGTAAATTGTCGGTTCAAATCTCCATAACTATAAGGTATCATAAATTTAATAGTTGCTACTTGGTTATTAATGGGTTGAGTTGGTTGTTGAGGGGGATTAAATTGTAAGAACCCTTTGGTTTTCTTTCTAAATGGTTGTGAATTGTTTGGATTGGCATGTTTAGACTTCTTAGGCTGGCTAGAAGTGGACTTTGCATCACGACTACTAACCGAATTGTGATAATCATAAAGGGAGGTACACAAGTGCATAAAGGAGGGAAATTTCATCATGGTGAGTTTATCCTAAAGTTTAGTTTGCAAGTTTTCTATAAATATCTTTTGAAGATGAGGATCGGGAATCTTGACATCCATTTGAGAGTAAAGTGATTGATATCGTGAGATAAAATCAATTATATTTTCTTTGTTGGAATATGTGCCTCAATCCTTACTGACATGGAACTCCTAAAGGGAAAAGTCGTTGTCACAGTGTTCATGTCTAGGCGACTAACAGTTCTGAAGCTCTTGAAATGATCCTATTGCTGTGACAGAGTTGATGTCTTGCTGAATGAAGTCTATCGTAGTGACTCTTTGAATTCGGCATGACCTTTTGGTGATCGAAAGAACTCTGGGCAACAGTTGATCTTATCGGGCTAGCTCATGGGTGTCGGGGAGAAGTCTCAGCAAATGGTGTAAGTCTCACCGACGTCGGGCTAACACTAGGGCTTCGGTGAGATGTCCCAGCGAGAATGTAATGTCTTGCCGATAATGGCTGCTCTCGGGTGTCAAGGTGAATGTCGAAATAACTCACAGGTCATGGGGAGAGGTCTCAGCGATGAAGCTAAGTCTTTCCAAATAGATTGTATCCTCGTGGTGACTTCACGGTGACAAAAGACTTCGCTAAGAAGTTTTAGCGAAAGTAATAAGTCACGCCGACAAAAGTCTTCAGGTTAACTCTGGGAACTCGGAGAAACGTCTTGGCGAAGGGCTTATGTCTTGCTGACTTGGTAAGACATGATGGAGCTTGGTGAAAGGTCACGTTGATAGGCACGAGTCTTGGCAACAGTGTGACGTTCGGTGGAAGTTCTTCTTCGATGTGAGTCTCACCGAAGAGCGATAGTCATGCCGAATGGCTCACGCCGGCATGACTTGAAGTTTTCGACATAAGGTCTTGGCGACATCAGTATGTCTTGCCGATGGATTCTCTAGATTTGATATGACTTGTTCCATTCGATATGAGTTTCGCCGATAAGGGAAACCTTTGCTGATAGGATCGAAGTGGACATCGATGGTTTCGTTGTGACTTATACATTCGATATAGCATCTTGCCGACTCGTGGAAGCTATAGTGATGCTGGTAGAGAAACTTTGTGGCATCGGGGAGACACTGTGAGTGTCTCACCGATATGCCAACAAAGTTGAATGCTCTTGACCAGTTTGACCAGCCTAGGTGGAGCTTCGTGGACCAATCACAAGAAGCAGTTTTAAAGCATGATGACGGTTGATTTTATGCATCAGTTGAAACGCTGGAAAAACAACATGCAAGGAAAAATCAAGACTCGAATGGAAACTGTCTATGGTTGGCATTGGCGGATAAGGATGTACAGAAGATTTAAAAGCAGATGGATTCTATTTTTTGAACTAATGAACAGAGTGATGAGTTTATTGAATTGGAGAGAGTTTTTCTGAGAGAGTTTTTGAATAGTGAATGGAGAAGCTACTGAGATGAACACCAGAATGTTGTCTTTCTGATTGTATGTAATTTTGTTACTGTAATACAAAGAGATACAACTTGGTGTGGTGGGTTTTTTCCCGGAAGGGTTTCCCACGTAAATTCTATTATTTCAGTTGTCTTTTTGTATTTGCTCTATTTCTGTTATTCCTTCATGTGTGTTTTAATTAGATTGTAATTTGAAAAATTAATAGCCCTGTATTGCATTCTCCCCTGTGGTTTGACGTTAGGAAAGTTGTTTCTGCACCTCTGCTTTCCTTACAAGTGGTATCAGAGCCTGGTCAGTTGTGTTGTCCTTGTGAGTGGGTTGGGTTTTTTGTGTTAAATCCTTTTCAGTGGGAGTCTTGTAAAGGTCTGTTAATTTAATTGCAGATTAAGATGGCGAGTACATCCAGTAGGATGGAAATAGAGAAATTCAATGGTAGCAATTTTGAGCTGTGGAAACTCAAAATGGAAGATATGCTAGTTGATCGAGATATGTGGACCGCTATGTCTGGAACAATGCCTCAAAGCATGAAGCAAGAGGATTGGGACCTGGCAGATAGAAAATCAAAAGGGCTGATAAGGCTCTGTTTGGCAGACTTTGTTCTTCTGAACGTGCATGAAGAAAAGACTGCCTCTTCTTTGTGGAAAAGATTAACATCTATTTATCATGGCAAGTCCTTGGTGAACAAGTTGTTCTTAAGGAAGAAGCTGTACTCTTTGAGAATGCAGGAAGGAGGGTCTGTTGTTGATCACTTAAATGCTTTCAATATGCTGATTGCTCAGTTGACATCTGTTGGTGTAAAGATTGAAGATGAAGATCGTTGCATGCTATTGCTGTGTTCTCTTCCTGATTCTTGGGATCATTTGGTGATGGCTATAGGGAGTACAACATCCACATTCAAAATGGAAGATGTTGTTGCTTCTCTGTTATCAGAAGAAATGAGAAGAAAATCTTCTGAGATGGCAAAGGAGGCTCTGGCTGTCAGAGGTAGACCAAAGGAGAAAGGCAAGAAGAAGGACAAGAAGTTCAGATCAAAATAAGAAGGGAGATCAAAGTCTCCTAGCAAGAAGTCAAAGGTGAAGTGCTGGAACTGTGGGCAACTTGGTCATGTCCGAAAGGATTGCAAAGAGGAGAAAAAGAAGAAAAAGAACTCTTCTGGAAATGATTCTTCTCATAGTGATGCAGACGCTTTCATTGTAGCTTTGGCTACACGGGCATTAGATGATGTCCGACTGATTGATTCTGGAGCATCTTTCCACATGACATCTCATAGAGATTGGTTCACGAAGTATGAAGAATACAGTGGTGGAAAGGTGTATTTGGCAAGTGATTCATCTTTGGAAATTGTTGGTCATGGAAGAGTCAGAATTCAATTCCCTGATGGAAGAGTGAAGGGAATCAATGATGTGATGCACATACTAGGTCTGGCTCGAAATTTACTTTCTGTAAGTTGAATGATATCGGAGTGCAGGTCATGTTCTCTGGAAATGGCTGCAAGATGACTAGAGGCTCTATGGTGCTGGCTAGGGGTGCTCGAATTGGTACCTTGTACAAGCTGGATGCACAAGCTATTCAATGCAACAGTGTCTCTGCAAAGTCACTTATGGCTACTCATAGAGAAAAGAAGGAAAATGTTCCTGATGGTGTAAACTCCATGGAGATTAAACTTCCAACAGAGAAGATTGTGCTCTGGCATCATAGGTTGGCCACATTGGTGAGAAAGGTTTAAAAACTTTAAAAAATAAAAACCCGGTAGAAGGGCTTGAAGATTGTAACCTTGAATTTGATTTCTATGAACATTGCATATATGGAAAGCAGCACCGTGTTTCATTTTATTCCAGTCCTCACAAAACTTCTAGTTTACTTGATTATATACATTCTAATGTGTTTGGTCCAGTGAATGTTCCTTCTTTGTCTAAATCAAGATACTGTGTCATTTATTGATGATTATTCTAGAAGGACATTTGTATATTTTTTGAAAAGTAAATCAGAAGTGTTCAGTCGGTTTAAGGAATTTAAAAACCTTGTTGAAAACCAGACTGGTAAGAAAATAAAGTGCTTAAGGATTGACAATGGCGGTGAGTTTTGTTTAGATGAATTCGAAAGGTACTATACAGATCATGGGATCAAAAGGCATAAGACCACACCTTATACTCCACAGCAAAATGGAGTTGCTGAAAGGTTTAATAGGATGATAATGGAAAGAGCACGAAGTATGCTAAGCAGTGCTGGCTTGGAGGAGAAGTTCTAGGCTGAAGCAGTCTCTATAGCATGTTACTTGGTAAATCGCTCTCCTAACTCTACTCTTGTTGAGAAGATGCCTTTGGAAGCATGGTCTGGAAAGAAGCCCTCTTTGAGACATATTCGTGTCTTTGGCTATGAGGCATATGCATATGTGCCATTTGAAAAAAGATCCAAGTTGGAAAACAAAGCTGTAAAGTGTATATTTATAGGCTATAGTGCTGGCATAAAAGGATACAAGCTTTGGAACCCTGAGACTGAGAAGGTTTTGCACGACAGAAGCGTTATCTTTCGTGAGCTGAAATCTTCTACTTTGGATCTGCAGTCAGAGAATAAATTAGAAAATGAAAAGGATGTTGCAGCAATTCCTCAGTCACTAGATAAAGAGGAATTGAAAAATCAAAATGTACCTGATACTAAGGAGAGCTCGAGCAGTTCTGAAATTTCTGAAGACGATGAAGAACCACCTCAGCCTCAGCCTCTGAGGAGGTCAACTCGTGAAAGAAAGCAACCTAAAAGGTATGGGTTTTCTTTAATAGAGTCTACTTGTGCCTATGCTTTAATTTCTAGCACTACTGAACCTAGGACTGTAAAAGAGGCATTTAAAATGTCTGATTCAAACTCTTGGTTGGAAGCCACGAATGAAAAAATGGAATCATTAGAAAAGAATGACACCTGGAGTTTGGTTCCATTGCCTAAAGGCAAAAAATCTATAGGCTGCAAATGGATATTCAAAAAGAAAATAAGTCTAGATGGCAGTGTAGAAAAATATAAAGCGAGGCTAGTTGCAAAAGGTTATTCCCAGGTAGAGGGAATTGACTATGGAGAAATTTTTTCTCCTATAGCTAAGCTGACATCTATTAGATTTCTTTTGTCACTTGCATCAGCATATGATTTAGAGATTGAACAGATGGATGTGAAAACAACGTTTCTTCATGGTGATCTTGAAGAAGAAATTTATATGTCCCAGCCGGAGCACTTTATGGTAAAAGGTAAGGAAAGGCTGGTTTGCAAGTTTAAGAAATCTTTGTATGGTTTAAAACAGACTCCTAGAATGTGGTACCAAAAGTTTGATACGTTTGTCTTATCTTTGGGATTTGTAAGATCAAAATGTGATCACTGTGTGTATTAGAAAGCTGAAAGTGATCAAATTCTTATTATTGTTTTGTATGTTGATGACATGTTGTTTATAGGCAATAGTAAGCTAATGATTTCTAATCTTAAGTCTCAGTTTTCTGCAAAGTTCAAAATGAAAGATCTTGGTTCAGCAGGGTACATTCTGGGAATGAAAATAACCAGGGACAGAAAGAACATAAAGCTTTGGCTCAGTCAGAGTAAATATGTCATGACTGTTCTAGAGAGATTTTGTATGACTGAATGTAAGAAGCTAGTTGTTCCAGTTACACAGGGAACGAAGCTATCTGCTGAGGATTGTCCAAAATCTTCTTCTGAGATGGAGGACATGACCAGTGTGCCTTATGCAAGTGCAGTTGGTAGTCTCATGTATGCTATGGTCTGTACAAGGCCAGACATTTCTCAAGCAGTGGGAGTTCTTAGTCGGTTTATGGCTAATCCTGGAAGAACACATTGGGATGCTGTGAAGAGAGTGTTTAGATATCTGAAGGGCACTTCATACTATGCTTTGTGTTACCATGGTAACTTGGTTGAATCATAGAAGACTCTCAGCATTCAAGGTTATGTGGATTTTGATTGGGCAGGGGACATTGACAGCAGAAGATCCACCGATGGATATATTTTCATGATGAATGGTGGTACAGTGAGTTGGATGAGTAAGTGGTGGTTGTAGTCGCTTTGTCTACTACAGAGGCAGAATACATGGCAGCCACACATGCCTGTAAAGAAGCAATCTAGTTAAAATGTTTTTGTTCTAACATTGGCTTTAATGCAGAAAAGATTACTATCTACTGTGACGGAGTGCTATATGTTTGGCAAAGAATCCTACTTTCCATGCCGGATCTAAACATATAGATGTACAGTATCATTTTGTACAAGATATGGTGGAGGATGGGAAGGTCTCTTTGGAGAAAGTGGATACTCTGGAGAATGTTGCAGATGCATTGACGAAGCCTGTGAGCACAAACAAGTTTAGTTGGTGTGCTAGTTTTATGGGCCTCTTGGCCCATGAATCTCAGTAGTTTTGTTATGCTCTGGGGGTGTCAGTAAGATCTTCGTCAAGTGGGAGCTTGTTGGAATATGTGCCTCAATCCTTACTGACATGGAACTCCTGAAGGGCAAAGTCGCTATGATAGTGTTCATGTCTGGGTGACTAACAATTCTGAAGCTCTTGAAATGATCCTATCGCTGTGACAGAGTTGATGTCTTGTCAAATGAAGTCTATCGTTGTGACTCTCTGAGTTCGACATGACCTTTTGGCAATCAGAAGAACTCTGGGTGACAGTTGATTTTATCGGGCTACCTCATGGGTGTTGGGGAGAAGTCTCAGCGAATGGTGTAAGTCTCGCTGACGTCGGGCTAACGCTAAGGCTTCGGTGAGATGTCCCAGTGAATATGTAATGTCTCGTCGACAATGACTACTCTTGGGTGTCAAGGCGAATGTCAAAGTAACTCATGGGTCATAGGGAGAGGTCTCAGTGATGAAGCTAAGTCTTTCTGAATAGATTGTATCCTCGTGGTGACTTCGCGGTGACAAAAGACTTCGCTGAGAAGTCTTAGCGAAAGTAATAAGTCACGCTGATAGAAGTCTTTGGGTTAACTCTGGGAACTCAGAGAAACGTCTTGGCGAAGGGCTTATGTCTTGCCGACTCGGTAAGACATGATGGAGCTCAGTGAAAGGTCACGATGATAGGCACGAGTCTTGGCAACAGTGTGATGTTCGGTGGAAGTTCTGCTTCGATGTGACTCTCACCGAAGAGCGATAGTCATGCCGAACGGCTCATGCTGGCATGACTTGAATTTTTTGACATAAGGTCTTGGTGACATCAGTATGTCTTGCCGATGGATTCTCTGGATTCAATATGAATTGTTCCATTCGATATGAGTTTTGCCGATAACGGAAACCTTTGCTGATAGGGTCGAAGTGGACATTGATGGTTTCGTTGTGACTTATACATTCGATATAGCATCTTGCCGACTTGTGGAAGCTATAGCGATGCCCATAGAGAAACTTTGTGGCATCAGGGAGACACTGTGAGTGTCTCACCGATATGCCAACAAAGTTGAATGCTCTTGACCAGTCTGACCATCCTAGGTGGAGCTTCGTGGACCAATCACAGGAAGCATTTTTAAAGCATGATGACGGTTGATTTTATGCATCAGTTGAAACGCTGGAAAAACAACATGCAAGGAAAAATCAATACTCGAATGGAAACTGTCTATGGTTGGCATTGGCAGATAAGGATGCACAGAAGGTTTAAAAGCAGATGGATTCTATTTTTTGAACTAATGAATAGAGTGATGAGTTTATCGAATTAGAGAGAGTTTTTTTGAGAGAGTCTTTGAACAGTGAATGGAGAAGCTACTGAGACGAACACTAGAAAGTTGTCTTTCTGATTATAGGTAATTTTGTTACTATAATACAAAGAGATACAACTTGGTGTGGTGGGTTTTTTCCCGAAAGGGTTTCCCACGTAAATTCTGTTGTTTCAGTTGTCTTTTTGTATTTGCTCTATTTCTGTTATTCCTTCATGTGTGTCTTAATTAGATTGTAATTTGAAAAATTAATAGCCCTGTATTGCATTCTCCCCTGTGGTTTGACGTTAGGAAAGTTGTTTCCACACCTCTGCTTTCCTTACATTCTTCTTCATGTTGTTTGCATCTCATCAAATCGGCCAAGGTATTCTTTGGAGTCACATGCACTTGGAAATTATTTATAAATGCATCAACTAGTTCATTCAATGAAAGAATTGAATTGTTTGGTAAAGATGAGAACCATTCCAAGGTAGTGTCTTTCGGAGTCCTAGGAAACAGTTTGGCTAACAGTTTATCGTCAAGGAAAAAGTCACTACATAAGGTTGTGTAAGCATTAACATGGTTAGAAGGATCTCCCTTCCCTCCATATTTCTCAAATCTAGGCATCTCTATTCCTTGTGGCATCGATGTTCACAAGATTTCCAAAGATAGTGGGTTGCTTCGAACATAATAGGTGGGTAGTCTATTCTGGTTTTGGTTGATGGTGGATATTTTTTTTTGCATGGAGGAGACAGTTTGGAAAATTTGTGTTATGAGAGGGTCAGTGTAAGTAGTATGGGGTGGAAGGGAAAGTGGTGATGGAGTGTATGTAGTGGTTGATCAAGTGAAGGGAATGCTTATAGATGGTATTGTGGAAGAGGATAGAACATGTAATGCCACATAAGAATTAGGAATGCTAGCAGGAATAGTCGAGGAAGGATTCACATTACTAACTTATTGCATTATTGTTGTGACTTGAGGAGTGGCATATGTAGGTATAGATGCTACTGTTGAATGAGGAGTGTGAGGTCCTCCTTGACTAACCATAATGTTTGCTGGTTGAGATGTACTAGAGGTGGAAGGAGCATGTTTATGGTATATCTCAACTATTTTTTTCATAACATCTAGGCCTTTGTCACATTTAAGCAGGCGGTGGATGTTCTCTATAGCAAGAATGACAGTGGTTGAAATGTTTTCAAGACACAATTGATTTTTAATATGTGTTAAGTCCTCATGAATGTTAATGATTTTGTCTTGTGGAATTTGATGGTTTTGTGTGTCAATTTGCATATTAGTGGAAGGCGAAGTCTTGCTAAAGGTAGGATCCATGCCTAGTTTACTAATTGCAATACTAGGAGTGGAAGCTTTAGACAACCCAAGATCCATAATGAGTGTATTATTGTGGGATAACATGAGTCTTGAACTTATTCTCACTAAGGTATTAGCAATAGGACAACAAACACTCATACAAAGGTTTCTCAATGCGGGTGGATGTAAATGCAATGTAAACTAAGAGCAATAAAATGCTAATAACTACAATTCTGGAAACTATTACAACAATGCAATAACAAAAAATAGAAATGTAGAAAATATGTAGAAATTTCCAAAAATTATTGTGCAAAATGTGTAGGACTAAGTCACCTAGTGTGGTGAATTAGTCCCAATAGTCATTTTTTAATATTTTTCAGAATTTTTAAATTGGATTTTATGTATTTTAGGTTTTCATATGCAGGTACAGTATGAATTTTTGGAATTTTTGGAATTTTTAATGAAATGTAATGCAAAAATGTAAGTTATATGAGCCTTTCACTAATGCAAATTTTAAAACCCTAGGATGTAAATTAAACAATGTAAAATCTAATGCAATGTTGATGTAAGTTATTCCTAGGATGTAGATGCATTTGAAATCATAAGTAAAATGTTCAAAAGTCGGGTTTACCAAAATTTGTACAAAGATTTTGGCACTCAAATGCTTTCTTACACTTCTAGGGTTTTTCACCTAAAAGGAGAAAGATGGACCAAAATGGGCAATGTACACACTAAAAATCAATGCAAGGATGAATGAATTATGCCTAAATGCAACATTTAAATGCAATAAATTGATAAAAGAAATGAGTTATTAATGCAAAACCTAAGAAATGTAAGTTGTTTGAAAACATAGTGATGTATGCAAAATGACTTATGAATGCAAATAAATAATAACAGAAACAAACAAGACTGGAGAGGTGCACCTGGAAACTGAAATGTGGTGTAGAGAGACTTTAGAATCCTAAAGATTTTTTTGTTGAGGCCAACTAGGAAACTTTCACCAAGTTGGGCGACTTAGTCCTATTTCAGGGAGATTATTCCAAAACAGGTTTCTACCAAATGGGTATCTGAAAATACAAAAATTACTTTTCAAGCCTGGTAGTGGGACTAATTTTCCACTGATGGTGACTTAGTCCACTTGGGAATCTCAATAAATTTGGGATATGAATTTGTAGCTTTATGTCTGCACTTCCCTTCCTGGCAGGTATCTGGTTCAGATTCTAAGAAAAATGGGTTGAAAGAGGTCTCCAAGCTTCAATCAGGAATTTGTTGACTTGAATGACTTTGATGAGTTGACAACACCTTTTTAACACTTTCCTCTTTGACAAATCCGCATACAAGACCTGCAAAACACACATGCAAAGAGGGGGAAAATGGTTAAGGGTTAGAGAATAGGGGTTTGCCTTGGTCAAACCCCAATTTGGTAATCAAAACCTAGAAAATGAAATGAAATCTAAAGAGAATGATGAATGAACAACATGCAATGCTACAACTCACCAAACCCTTGATGTTGAAATCTAAATATATGCAAAAAGATGTTCCAATGGATGCTTGATAATGCTTAGAATGCTTGGTAATTGCTTGATAATTTCTTGAATGATTAAGTGAATGAATGGGGGTTGAAAATGAGAGAAAAAACCTTTATTTATAATTGATTTTATGAAATTTCTCAAAAATAACACATCATAGGCCGACCTTAAGGTTAAGAGAATAAAATCTCGCCAGAAAATTAAAATAATTTTTATTTTTGTGCCCAGTGGGAATAAGTCGCCCTAGGTGGCAACTTGGTCCTACCAGGAAATTTTAGTGGGTGTTGGGAATTAAAGTGTATTTAATGAGGTTTAACAGGATTATTCTCTGAAATACACTTTAGTAGGGCCAAAAAGTTCACTAAGTGGACATTTAAACATAAGAAAGGGTTGAATTATTGATGAAAAGCTTAGAAAAGCATGAGAGTTTGTTGCAACTCTTTACAACACTTTGAAATAAGACTTGGAAAGTGATAAAAAGAGGTTATTTAAGTGAATTATAATGAAAGGGTCCTAGAAAAGTGTGAAAGTGGGTTACAACACTTCACAACACTTTTACAAGACATCCTAAAATTCTTAATGATTCACAAGGGCCCAAGACCTAATGTGAATGTGTTGACCACATTACAACATTAAATCTAGGAAAAATCAAGCCAAATTCACTAGGAGGGCCTAAACATGAGAAAAAATAGAAGGGTTACATTTTTTGTGTCCACAAGTTTATATTCATATCATTGATTACATTCATTGCATTGCACATCTTTCAAAATCAAAGCATTACTTCACATTGCATAACTAGTAACTAGATGTTGATGGATAATGACAATTTCAATTACAATATAGTTTATTACAAAGTCAACCTAAGCAATTATGCAATTACTTCGCATTGCATAACTAATAACTAGGAGCGGCTGCCAATTGCATTAGCTTGTCATGGCATTCCATGAGACCACATTTCTTTGAGGAAAATTTTTAAACAATTCACTACCTCAAGTGTCTATGCTACAACATTTTTCATACATGTCTACCAAAGTATTTTATCAAACAGTTCATTACCTTGCTGCGATTATCTACTATTGTCCTACATTTCATGATATCTTTATCACTATCAATATGTCTAGAGAGTCATGATGATATGACTATCTTTAAATCTTACTCATCCTTGAGGACAGTCATGACTTGTCCTTCCTATGATTGCTTTAACAGTCCAAGGCTATCCTAGGCTCGTTTCGTATATGACTATCCCTCGGCTCTACGTTGTGTTGTCCCTCGCGGCGATCCCTTACGAGTGACTGACAGTAATTTTATGGTGATTGTTAAACTTATTGTTATGATT
>VDFB02073717.1:0-27220 GCA_007258455.2 Sequoia sempervirens
TAAAACTATGTTCTCATTACAACTCTTTAGAAGAATAATTTACAATTCCTATACATTCAAAATTAAAGTAAAGTATCTGAACTACTACTTCACTAGGGAATAACAAAACTAAAACTTACAAAATTTAGGATAAACACAACAGAAAACAAACTAAAGAAAGAGCGAGTTTCAGGCATAACAAGGGATACAAACAGTGAGCTTAGTATCTATCGAATACTTAACAAGAGACATAGATCGTGAACTATGAGTCTAGTTGGCTGGCCAATGAGATGTAAAGGATGAACCCCCACTCTGATAGTTTCCTATGAAATCAATAAATAAATATATATATATTTATCCAGACTATTCATTGAATGAAATTTCTATATAGTGGCAGACTTTATGTTAGAGAGCTGCAACTGTATTAAATTGTCAGTAGAATCAAAGAATAAATAGGGCGACAATTTAAACCTCTACAACGCTCTATTCTCTAGTGCCACAATTACGATGATGCCAAAAGAATTAGGGGTGAATATTTAAAACGTCGAATCCCTTCATTGTTCAAGTGATGCAATGGTCATTCCGCAATACAAATTATAGATATAACCTAGATTTTAAGAATGATAAGATTTCTAGCCCGTGAACTCAAAGTTCACTAAAAGTTCTAACATTGAAATAAGGCAGGCAAATAATAGGATTTAATAAGTCTTCTATTAGCATTGTGCATGCATAGAGGAAGGAAAATTAAACTCGTCAGGCATAAGAAAACACATGCCATGCATTTTAGAGAGTTCATTTACATTTTTTTTTAAAGAAAAAAGCTATAGTGTTCAAGTGCTACAGATGTGACAAGTTGACAAAGGAATCAGTAAAACATATGAATTTGTTACAGCCATAAGCTTAAGCATTGCACCAGTGAAAGGTTGCGACTAGAATCAGAGAGGCTATTTATATCTATACTTCCTACCAAGCTCAAGTTCTAACGCTGTGACTAGCAGCGTATGAAATAAGGAAGCATATTAAACACCTGGTTCCTTCTATGTTCAAATGCAACTGATGTGACAGATTGTGTATGAAAGCAAGAAGCCTAAATGTTGAATCTTGTGATTAGTTGCATACACCCTAGAAAAAGATGGTGATTACAGAGTTTAGCACTGGCAAAACCAATAGAACTCTGAAGGGAAGGAAACAAAGGAATTTTGTAAGAGTTTTGGCCGCACATGGAAAACATGAGGAACAACAGGGATTTTGGTAAGGGGTGCAGCTCATTCAAAAGATATACTAAACAAGTACAAAGTTCTAGCCACGAGTACTAGTGATACTAAATGAAACAATCAGAAAGGTAGGTATACAAACAATTCCAACCTTGCACACTCTCATGGGCAGTTTCCTATGCATAATGTGGATATTAAATAAAGGACTGATTTGTCTCTTTTGGAAACTAAGTTTAAACGCCAACTTAGACTTCTCATTTTTCAAGTAAAAAGGTGGTCACTAAGATTAAATCTACCACGAATCTTGTAACCCACACTAGCCGTGCACCATAATAGGTAAGGCTGACTTACAATCAATAATGTTTAACTACACTCAAATAAAAAAATTCAACCAGGATTACATTGTGTAGCTCAACTCACAGAGAGATAAAATAAGAGTGAAAAAATCCAACACCACCGATGGAAGAAGCTACAGAATATTTTAAACAAACTAAAGCAATATACACAATGGCACACCAAGCTTCTTAACAAATCAAAAAATCTGGTTAATAGAAATTGGTTTAAGAAATCAACGCCTGACATCATCAAACAAAATTCACAGGGCAAAAAAAAGAAATGTGGAACTGTGAATATATTGGTTGAGAGCAAGTATGGTGTAAGAAAAGAATAAAGAAATTGAGCATAAATTGGATCCAGAGCAAAGAAAGAGTCTGAGAATAGAGAGAAAAAAGAGAACCGCATTTGTTCCTAACCGTACCCTCATACGCCAGCCAAAAGATAATATAAAGTGAGTAATGTCGCCTATATTCTTGTAGCCAATATAACAGTATTGATGGTGCCTAAATTGTTTCAAGAAAAATTATGTAAATCCTGTACAAAGCTACGAAAGATAGAAGACTACATAAAAGGAGAAATATCACGATTTTACTAAGTGTTTTCCTTTGAATTTGAAAGCTTTATTAATTTTTTTCTTGTTGCATGTGTAGATTGAGCAAAGTAAATATTTTCCATAGACAAGCGTAGATGTTTTTCCAAAGTAATAAAACAAAATTCAATCATAATATTGTGAGCATCCTTAAAAATCTTCAAATACTAAACTTCAAGCATGGGTTAGTACCTACAAATTCCTCAAGAATACTCTTATGAAATACCTTGTAAATGCTTCAAAATGCAACAAATGACAAGAGAAAACTAAAATCATTATGAAAACAATTAACAAGTACCTATTCCATAGTGGATTGGTGTCAAATGTGCAAATGACCCTTTCCCAATCCTTGCTCAAAAGCTAAAATGATGAGATGCAATGGAGATGAAGAGCAAAATTAGTTCTCAAACCAAGAGAGTAACTTTGCATGAAAAATGTGGATGCCTTTGATGAAGAATGATGTCCTTATTTATAGATTTTCTTGATAAGAGATTAGCCAAATGGGTGAATGTGGGACTAAAGATCCACCAATGAGAAGAGGCCACTTGTCAGGTTGTGATAGGTTGAAGGATGTGTAAGATTTGGGAACTGTGCCCATGAGAGGGAGTTTCAAATTCAAATTTGTGCAATAAATTTTGAGAGGGGGACATGAAATGGAGAATTTATTGCAATGTTGGAGGGAACAAGTCAACTTGTCATCTTTTTCAAACTTGAGGGAGTATTCCCCATAAATGCCATGTTGAAAGAAAATAAAGATTTTAATAAATCAATAAATTGATTTATTTGTGCAAGTGGGATTATCTAGAGGATGTGATGGGTGGTTAGGTTAGGCTAATTAGGATTAGGTTAGCAATGATGATTAAGATGATTTTGACTTTTATGACTTAAATATTTGAGTTATTTAATTGAGAAAAGGATGGGAATATGCATTATGATTTAATTAAATGGATGTTTGATTTATTTGATTAAAAGGTTTGGTGAAATGTTTATTTAATTTTAAATTAATGACATTAGGAGATGGAAATTAATGAAATTACCTGATGAATGGATGAAGGTGAACTTGATTAATTGATGAATTGACCTACTGTGAAACCTAGTTTACTTGATTAATGAACTTGATTGAATGCATAATGTTAATTTTGCATGTCTACATTTTGCCCCTCTTTGAAGCAATGTACTTGTTGCGTTGGTTCAAATAATAAACTTGCCGTGATCAAAATTCAAAAAATTTCTTATTTTTTAGTTGCCGCAATGGAAAGAAGTACATTGGTACATTTCCCCCTCAAGAGATCAAGCAAAAAGATTATATTTGAGGGTTGATCTCGCGATAAAGAGGTTCAAAATGGATGGTTATGGATGATGATGCAAATGAGATGATTTTAAGATGCTTAGAATAAAAAATCTATATTATTTTAAACAACTTAAATGATGATATGATGTGATGATGGATGACATGGATGATGTGATATGTTATGATTATACAATGGATGATTTATGGGATGCTTAGACTAACAAATCTATATTATGATGGTGAAAATGCATGTGAGATGATATGCAGAATATTGATGATTTATGGATGCAAGCTGAATGCACTGGTGATGATGGTTAATTATTCCTGCTATGATGTTAGTGTGGAAGGGAAGACATTAGATGATGACAAGAGGATCCAACAAGCCAACTTTATGCGAGATGATGATGATGATGATGATAGATGATTTTATTATCAAGGATTGGGATTTTAATAGGGTCACTTAATTTATGTTTGATAACACGCCTAAGCACGATGCATCAAGGTATAAAGGACTAGGATGGCATTGTACTTAGTGTGATGGACTTTGACTTGACAAATAGATAGGAGTATTCTTGTTCATAGCTGACATATGGAAACCCTTCTAGGATGCACTTTAGAAGTTTCAAACATCTTGGACCAAAACATGGAAAGGTATAACCAATCAATGCAATAGTCAACAAGTCATCAAAACATCCTCTATGCATATCCAACAAAGAAAGTATCCGCCAAGGTTATTTTACAAGAACGTCCAACAAGAATAGCAGAAAAAAGAATAATGATCGTTGTCCCATTCCTATCTCTCTAAATCCTTTGTTCGGATATCATCGAGAGGTCCTTGGACTGAGCGCAATAAGATAAGTCAAAAGAGAAAGATAAAGCACACAAACAAGCTGATGTTCTTCAATACTGCTAACCATAAGGGAATTTGTTTTTAAGGATAAGGACCGAAACTATTGCCAAAAGATAATGTGCATTGCATGAAGGATACATCCTAGGACATGTTAGTGGATGGTGGCACGTCATTTCGTTTATCCAAAATGTTATTTCTGATAAATAATGCCCCTTGTAGGAAGGATACATCCTAGGACATGATGTTATTAGATGATTGATATGGGACTATGTGGATGATGGACTATCGACATAAAGAACTGACCAACCTATTTACGTACTGAATTAGACTTGAGACTTGACGTTTGGAGTTTTACTTTTAAGCTACTAGACTTGTTTCTAACTGTTTCACCAAAGGTTGAGGATGACGATCAACTTATTATGAGTGGTGTTTATTGCGGCTGCAAGCAATATGAGATGGATGGATTTTTTCAAATATTTGGATTTTTTTGGAGTTTTTGCAATGTTTTGAGGCTATTTTTGGTATTTTTCAAGGTTTTACAACTGTTTTGATTTTTGATTTTACATTTTTTTTGGGATTTTTTGAGATTTTGACCAAGAGACTAACAACCTAAAGACCTATCCTAGGGGCCTTGGGGGATGATCATCAGATTAGCCTTGCCTACGTTATACACGCAAAGACCACGTAGTTTGACTGACGACTTGACCGATTTACAAATGATGGTATACATGATGAAATGTCAGTTTATTATGACAAACTCCTAAAGGACTGACCTAAGTGTCTCGGGGGATGATCAAAGATCAACCTTGCCTACTTTCAAGCTCAGAGATGATATAGTTCGACAAGACGACTCTATTTTTTACTTTTTGACTGTCTTTTTGACTTGGTTTTGGATTTTGGTATGTTTTGATGTTTTTGGATTTTCTAATTTTTAGGACTTTCAGAATATACACGAATCCGATCCGATGAGAACGTACCCCCAGCATGATGTAATAGACTACTCCAATAAAGGCAGGGAAAAATGACCTTGAGGATGGGCCGAGTAGTACTAGGAGGGATTATGAATGCGAAAATAGGACCAAGCTATAGTGCGGATCTTGATGTATGAGTGATGAATGGAACTGAATGTGATGGATGATGGAAGAAAGCAGATGGATGATGTAGAACAAACCCAAAAGATCGAGGTGGATGGAAAGTGCTTATTTATACAAAGGCGCTGTTTGCGAGGTTTTCACCAAGGTACTTGCCCAAAAGTGCCACCAAAGTGGTTTTCACTAGAGGATAGAAATTTCTCTTTACTATTTTTTGTG
The DNA here is from genome assembly GCA_007258455.2 of Sequoia sempervirens. Classification (NCBI taxonomy): domain Eukaryota; kingdom Viridiplantae; phylum Streptophyta; class Pinopsida; order Cupressales; family Cupressaceae; genus Sequoia; species Sequoia sempervirens. The sequence goes on from VDFB02073717.1 coordinate 5,570, forward strand.
ATCTCACTACGATTTTTTTGACTTCGCCCGAAGTAACCATTTTTTCGGGACTTTTTTATTTTTGATTTTGGTTCTATACCTTGAAAGAATTAGGAATTTTATTTTTTGAGATGGGAGTTATTCATGGGCTCCCTCTGGGCAGCGTTCCCCTTTGGGTGTTGATAGCCTAATATGCTAATTTGTAACTTGTTATAGCGAGCAGTCAATAATTGGGTTCAAACTTTCCTTTGTTGTTTTAGGTTTGGGACATTCTTTTGATTCTCTTTTAAGACCAGTTCTCTGACTTGGAATGTCTTGCTTCTAATTTTCTTATTGTAGCTCCTTTTGAGTCTATTATGATAGACTTGCAAATGTTTCAAAGCATCTATCTGTCACTCATCCCATTAGCTCTAGCTCATTTACTCTTGACTTTTCGATAGTCTTCACCATCAATGATAGGGACATTGATATCCTAAGGGATAGAGACTCAATCTCAATGGGGAGTACAACTTGATCCATAGACCAAGGAATTGCTTAGCGGGTGGGTGTGGATCTTTGGTTTGATAGGCAAATGATAGGGAGTGGGGTTGGAGGAATCAATCACTGATTCCTGCTCTAGGCCTTTCCTTGTAAGACCTTCTTGGTGTTTTGCTTCACCAACCTAACCTATACGTCCCTACTCATGACTAGGTGCCCCTGGTTTGTCTGACCAACCCCTCTTCTATCACAAACTCCAACCACCAAGTCCACCTTGGTTCTTTTCCACAACTCTAACTTAGCCTTTACACTATACTAAAGACTAATCTTTCCACAACACTCCTCTTGTTCTTGTAGGGGTGGAGAAGTGTCCTAAAAGGCTTCAAACTGTCCTCCTAGGGTTTTGAGAGTTCACCCAAGGCTTCATCTTTCCATCGCTCTCATCAAACTTACACCTAGGGTTTGAGGGCTAGTAGCCCTTGAGCCCCAATTAGGTCTCCCTTGCCTAGAAACCTGGCTATAACTCATAAAATCCAAAAGAACTTCCCACTCTTTTTCCAAGGTTCTTGATTCATATGGACAACACTCAAAGATTTTTGAGGTCTCAGCCTTCCACTGTCCGTACAAAGCTTAAACATGAAATGGAGCAAAAACTAGGGTTTTAAGCCTTTCCTTGACAGTTTGCAAACTTCCAGCTTGTTCACACATCAAATGGATAGATGGAGCCTTTTCCTTCATGTAGAAACAAGGTAACATACCACCCTAACTCCTCTAAGAAGAAAATCCTCAATGTCTTAGCACCCCTGCAAGATTTGTGACCTGCACAACAAATTTTTCCTAGCCGGACCTGCACTGGCTCGCCTAGGGCATCATTTTGCTAGCAACTTCTGCAACCACACAACTCCTAATTTCTACCATATGTACAGGCATGGAGTCTAGGCATGTTTCCCAAAAGGTTGTACAATTTGTACTGTGGGAAGGTGCTCTAAACCTCCATTTTCTAAAAACTGCCTGTTTCAGGCCAGCAACAGGGTGAATTCCAAAATATTTACAAACAATGCTTGAAAAGGAATAAAATGACTATCTATTAACACAAAAATCTTGTAAAAACACTATTCTATATCCTACATAGGCCTAAATTCCTTGATCAATCCATTTTAGCATAGTTCTTGAGCAAAAACCAGAAAAAAATGGCAAAAACACTATTTTTCTTCAACTTCCAACAAAACAGTCCATACAAATGAACATCCAACCTTACACAAAGGTCGAGGAAACCTTTAAATATGCTTCTTAAATAGTTATTATTCAAATGGGCACCTTTTGGCCGTTCAAACTCAAAAAGAGCCTTATTTTGCAAAAAATGTCAACAATTGCAAAAATTGCCAAACTTCAACATTAGACTAAAACTTGCTATACCTCACCTATGGTCAACATGACCTTTATTTGAAAACATAGAAAACATCTAAAATTCCATGAAGGCAAACATCTAAACCATCAATTCACTCTTGAGCTCTTGTTGTTGCCTAGGTGCTCCTGCACCATTCTCCCCCTCTCAGCACAAACAACTAAGGAATTTTAGGAGAGATCAGAGACATATCAATGCCTTGCTTCTTAAAGTCCGCTTCTTCTACCCAGGTAGCTTTAGATTCATGCTTTTTCTTTCATTTGACAAGATGCTCCATGTACACCTTGTGCCTTTTTGCCTTCTTCACTCTTGACTCCAAGATCTTCTATGCTTGTAGCTTGTCTGGAGTTGGTAGTGTCATGTTGCTGACATCCTTGAATATCTCCCTGCTATTTTGATCCATGTCAGTGACTGTCCCCTTATACTTGATCAGATCAGCCACATTAAACACTGGAGATATGCCTAGGTCTGCTGGTAATTCCACCTTGTAAGCATTCTTTCCATACTTGGCTAACACCTTGCATGGTCCCACTCTTTTCATCTGGATTTTGGTTGACATTCCCTTCTACAATCTGGATTTGTTAAGGTGGACCATGACATAGTCCCCAACTGCAAATTGTACATCCTTCCTTGACAAATCAACCTTCTCCTTCAACTTTTGGGTTGCTATTGTGACTATTTTCTTGACCTGCTCTTGAATCTCTTTCATGGTCTAAGTGAAGTCCTCTGCATGTCCACTCCTTTGTTCCATGGCTCCAAGATCTCTGAGTTCACATATGCCTCTTGGGTGCATCCCATACACAACCTCAAATGGACTTTTCCCTGTTGTTCAGTTGACACTGTCATTATAAGCATACTCAGCTTGTGAGATAACCATATCCCATGTCTGTCCATATTCTTTAGTTAAGCACCTCAAAAGATTACCAAGCACCCTGTTAACCACCTCTGTTTGACCGTTGGTCTGAGGATGGTAAGCTGATCCAAATGACAGATTTGTACCCAATCTATTCCATAGAGTCTTCCAAAATTGACTCATGAACTTCACATCCCTGTCTGAAACAATGCTCAAAGGTAGCCCATGGATCCTTACAACTTCCTTGAAGAAAAGGTGAGCTATGTAGCTGGCATCATGAGTAGTTTTGTAGGGAATAAAATGACTCATCTTGCTAAATCTGTCTACCACAACATAAACACTGTCAAAACTAGTCTTGGTCTTAGGAAGGCCTACCACAAAATCCATGCTCACACACTCCCATGGTCGGTTAGGAATGGGCAGGGGTTGATATAAACCAGCATTGCTAGCTCCTCCCTTAGATTTCATGCACACAATACACTGTTCCACATACCTTCTAACATCTCTTTCCAACTTAGGCCAATAATAGAATCTTTGTACTAGCTCTAAGGTCTTATTGATGCCAAAATTCCCACTAAAACTGCCATTATGCTTTTCCTGAATCATCTTTTCCCTCATTGAACCTCTTGGAACACATAACTGATTTCCCTTAAACAACAACCCACTTTGCAAGGTATACTCAGAATATTGGCTATGGAAATGGTTTTCAAAGTTAGAACATACCTTATAGGCCTCTGAAAATTCTTCATCCTTTCCATATAGATCCTTGAAACTCTCTATGCCAATGCTTTTGAGTTATATCTCTTGCACTATCAGCAACCTTCTGCTTAATGCATCTGCCACCTTGTTCATTTGTCCTTTCTTGTGCTTGATGGTAAAAGTAAAAGCTTGGATGTATTCCATCCATTTCAAATGCCTATTACTCAACTTCTCTTGAGTGTTGATAAAGCTAAGTGCCTGATTGTCAATAAAAACCACAAACTCCTTGGGTAGAAGGTAATGCCTCCATTTCCTAAGTGATTGAACCAAACCATAAAGTTCCAAGTCATAGGTTGAATATTTCTTCTTTGCTTCATTTAGCTTCTCACTAAAGAAGGCTATAGGCCTGACCTCTTGACTCAACACTCCTCCTACTGCCACTCGACTTGCATCACATTCAATGGTGAACAACTTGTCAAAGCTAGGTAATAAGAGAATTGGTTGAGTTTCCACTTCTTGTTTCAGTTTCTCAAACCCTTTCTCAGCCTCTTGAGTCCACCCAAACTTAGTTTTTATACCAACCTTGATTGTATCTAGGACTGGTGCACATATACCACTAAATTTCCTTATAAATTTTCTATAAAATTGGGCCAATCCATAAAAAATCCTTACCTCTATTGCTGTGGTTGGTGTAGGCCAGTTAAGGATGGCTTCCACCTTGCTTGGATCCATCTTTAATGAGCCTTTGGATACTACAAAACCCAAGTAGACCAGCTCTTTCTTGAAGAACTCACACTTCTCTAGATTGATTGCCAACTTCTCCTCTTGCAACCTTTTAAGAACCATCTCCACATGCTTCAAGTGTTCTTTTACTATCTTGCTAAAGATGAGTATATCATCAAGATACACTACTACAAATATCCCTATGAAATCCTTAAGTACTTCATTCATGAGTCTCATGAATGTACTAGGGGCATTTGAGAGGCCAAATGGCATCACTTTCCACTCATATAACCCATCATTTGTCTTGAAATTTGTCTTCCACTCATCACCATCCTTAATTCTAATATGATGGTATCCACTCTTGAGATCCAACTTTGTGAAGAACTGAGCACCTCTAAGACAATTCATCAAGTCTTCAATTCTAGGAATAGGAAACCTATATATGATTGTGATTCTATTTATTGCTCTAGAATCAGTACATAACCTCCACTTACCTCCCTTCTTGGTTGCTAAAACCACTGGCACTGCACATGGGCTGATGCTCTTTTGAATCAGTCCTTGATCCAACAATTCTTCCACTTGCCTAGCTACCTCTAGGTTTTGCTCTAGTGTAAGCTTGTATGCTACTTTGTTAGGTAAATAAGCCCCTGGTATGAAGTCAATTTGATGACTTATAGCTCTCTTTGGTGGTAAGGTTGCAGGTGTACCATCACTAACTATGCTCTTGTACTTATCAAGTAACCTTTGGACTGCTTCTGGTAAGACTGTCTTTTCAGCCTTGTCTTCTTCTTTAGGTTGCAACACAACCACATATCCTTCCTTCCCTTGGTGTAGGTCGTTAAGGAACTCCTTACCACTGCTCAACATGATGTTAGGTGCCTTTGACTGTCCCTCTTCTTCTTCTGATAGTGATTGCAGTTTGAAGGTTCTTCCATCCTTTTTGAATGAAATAGTACTCTCTTTCCCATCATAAATAGCACTTTTGTCATATTGCCATGGTCTTCCCAGTAGTAGATGGAATGCATCCATGGGTAATACATCACAAACCAGCTTATCTTTATATCCTCCAATTGAAAATTCCACCGTTACTTGCTCATTAATTAAAACACTATGTCTGTTTGCTGGCCGTTTAATGGTTTTTTTGCGGCTTTTTGTGGCTGTCTGCTTTTACTGGTTTTTATCTTTCTAGCAGCCTTTTTGTCTTTTGGACCTCTGTTTTGGTCTTAGCTTGTAATTTTACTTTGTGGTTTCGGGTCCCTAGGTGATCCCATAATAGTGGTTTATAATTTTTTGGCCAAATTGGACCTAGAAATTATTATTTTTAACTAAATCTTCACATTGAGGCACCTATAGAGGCTAAAGCTGTGAGGAATTTGAAGATGGTGCAAACTAGAGTCTCATCAAATTTTGTCTATAGATTTTAAAAATATTTTTTTCAAAATTTTTGGAATCAAGTGCACTTCTTTTTCCATCTCCCACAAAAATTGATTTTTGAGAAAACAACATTTTTTAAAAGTGGCCTTTTACCGTATAGCATAACTTTTTTTCCATGAAGGATAAAATTCTAATTCTTTCAAATTTCGATTTGTAGCTCTGATATCTAGTGCTTCCACTTGGTTAGATAGTTTTTTATTGAATATTTTTTCCTTAATCAAGTTTCAAAGTCAAGCAATTACAATTTGGCACCTATAAGCATAACTTTTGTATATGTCAAAATTTTATTTTATTTTTTTTGTTGGATCAAGGACTTCAATATCTGGTGCACTCATATTTTTCATTTTTTTTTTTATAATATTCTATTTTTCTACATGTGAAGAACAAAGAAATTCATTTTCGATGAAAAACCTATGTTTAATAAAACTTAAAAAACAAATACATAACAAAACCAAAACATATTAAAATTATATTCATTGGATAGCTTGTTATGAGGAATACCATAATCATTTGAAATAAATTTTAAATGAATTCATTTATCCCCCAAAATCTAAATCAAAAGTGATTTTTTATCAGCATTTTGATAGGTGTAAAGGAGGCATTTATAGGTATGGTTTAAAACTAGCGAGTTCTATACGAGGGGTTTGATCTAAGGTGATTTGATCAAACCCTCTTGAATGGAATCCTTAAAATGGATATTTTAATGCTTAAATCATTATATTTTCTAAAATATGTGATTTCAGCTAAAATTAGTTCCTCTCAGGGAATTGTAAACCACTATTATGTGACCCACAGTAAAACCGTTTATCCCCCTTTTATCAAAAACTAAAACACTCTGTCCTTTGTTCATCCATGTGACCTTGTAGGGGTTATTGTGGGGTACCTTCTCCAATTTCAGTTTTGTTACTACCTCCTTTGAGATTATATTATCTGTTGAACTTGAGTCTACTATAACCTTGCATACTTTTCCAAGTATCTTGCACCTTGCTCTAAATAAAGCTCTCCTTTGTTTGGGTTCTTCCTTGACCGGTTATCTGATCAAAACTCTACTGAACATCAGATTTTCTCCTACCTCAAATTCAATATGACTGACCTTAGGTGATTTGACACTCATGGTGTGCTCTTGTGCATATGCCACTCTCTTTTCATTGCTTGATGAAGATGCTTTCTCCGGGCACCTATAAGTAGGATGACCTACTTGTCCACAATGGTAACACTTCATGTTTGCAAAGTAAGAATTACTCCTACCTACTCCTCTTCCTCTATTTGAACCTCCTTGAGGTCCTCTACCTCTGTTGTATCCTCCTCTTGAAGATGTTTCACCTGCATGCTTAGTGAGTTTAGATTCTCCTTGGTTTCTTTGGTCATTGCCTCTACCTTGGTAGCCACCATGCTATCCTCTTTGATCTCTTTGATCTCTACCTTTGCCTCTACCCTTAGAAGTCTGATCTTGCTTCCTCTTGTTCCTTTCCTCAATCTTGATAGCCAACTAATAACATTGGTGTACTTTCTTGGGACTTAGTAGAGCCATCTCTTCTTGAATGTTCCATTTCAAGCCATTAAGATACCTAGCCACTTTGAGACTCTCATCCTCTGTCACATTAGATCTCATGCAAAGTTTTTGAAACTCCTCAGTGTAAGTGTTTACATCTTGGTCTTTCTACCTTAGAATTTTCCTCTTCTTGTGCAATTGAATCTCATAGTCATCTGGCATGTAGGCTTCCTTCACTTTAGCAACCATTCCTTTCCAAGTTGATATGGGATGTTTGCCTTCTTTTTCCCTCTCTATCTGAATGAAATTCCACCATGTCAAGGTTGATCCTCTCAATCTTGACTTATCAACCTTCACCTTTTGTGCTTCAGTGATTCCATCACACTCAAAATGATTCTCCATGCCTTCTATCCAATCCATGACTAGGTCTGCTTCCATTTTTCCACTAAAAAAGTGGTATGCCTTCAAGTGCTTTCCCACTCAAAGCTTTCAATGCCTTCAAGAAAGGTTCCTCCTTCAAAATAGGGTTAGGTTCAAGGGTCTTATCTTCCTCTACAACCTCTTCTTCTTTTGGTATTCTTCCCTCAAACTGTGCACTCCTCATTGCTGCCTCAAGTTGGGCTATTCTTTCCTTCAATAGCCTATTGTCTTCTTCTTGTCTTTCAACCATCTTAGCCAGTTCTGCATTGGTCACCATGGTGGAAGAATCACTAGACTCAACCTCTGACATATAAGATGCTTCCCAAATCTTTAACTTGCTCTGATACCAATCTGATAGGGAGTGGGTTTGGAGGAATCAATCACTGATTCCTGCTCTAGGCCTTTCCTTGTAAGACCTCCTTGTTGTTTTTCTTCACCAACCTAACCTATAGGTCCCTACTCTTGACTAGGTGCCCCTGGTTTGTCTGACCAACCCCTCTTCTATCACAAACTCCAACCACCAAGTCCACCTTGGTTAATTGCCACAACTCTTCCTTAGCCTTTACACTATACTAAAAACTACTCTTTCCACAATGCTTCACTTGTTCTTGCAGGGGTGGAGAAGTGTCCTAAAAGGCTTCAAACTGTCCTCCTAGGGTTTTGAGAGTTCACCCAAGGCTTCATCTTTCCATCGCTCTCATCAAACTTACACCTAGGGTTTGAAGGCTAGTAGCCCTTGAGCCCCAATTAGGTCTCCCTCGCCTAGAAAACTGGCTATAACTCATAAACTCCAAAAGAACTTCCCACTCTTTTTCCAAGGTTCTTGATTCATATGGAAAACACTCAAATATTTTTTGAGGTCTCAGCCTTCCACTATCCGTACAAAGCTTAAACATGAAATGGAGCAAAAACTATGGTTTTAAGCCTTTCCTTGACAGTTTGCAAACTTCCAACTTGTTCACACATCAAATGGATAGATGGAACCTTTTCCTTCATGTAGCAACAAGGTAATATACCAGCCTAACTCCTCTAAGAAGAAAATCCTCAATGTCTCAGCACCCCTGCAAGATTTGTGACTTGTACAACAAATTTTTCCTAGCCGGACCTGCACTAGCTCGCCTAGGGCATCATTTTGCTAGCAACTCCTGCAACCACACAACTCCTAATTTCTACCATATGTATAGGCATGGAGTCTAGGCACATTTCCCAAAAGGCCATACAATTTGTATGGTGGGAAGGTGCTCTAAACCTCCATTTTCTCAAAACTGCCTGTTTCAGGCCAACAACAGGGTGAATTCCAAAATATATACAAAAAATGCTTGAAAAGGAATAAAATGACTATCTATTAACACAAAAAGCTTGTAAAAACACTAATCTACATCCTACATAGGCCTAAATGCCTTGATCAATCCATTTTAGCACTATTCTTGAGCAAAAACTAGAAAAAAAGGCAAAAACATTATTTTTCTTCAACTTCCAACAAAACAATTCGTACAAATGAACATCCAACCTTACACAAAGGTCAAGGAAACCTTTAAATATGCTTCTCAAATAGTTATTCTTCAAATGGGCACCTTTTGGCTGCTCAAACTCAAAAAGAGCCTTATTTTGCAAAAATTGTCAACAATTGCAAAAATTGTCAAACTTCAACATTAGACTAAAACTTGCTATACCTCACCTATGGTCAACATGACCTTTATTTGAAAATATAGAAAACATCTAAAATTCCATGAAGGAAAACATCTAAACCATCAATTCACTCTTGAGCTCCTGGTGTTGCCTAGGTGCTCCTGCACCACCCAAAGGGCAGGATTAAGCTATAGGTGCCAGTCACGACCTGCGTCATTGACCGTTTTCTTAAGGATTTTAAAAATGGTTTTTTTTGTAGCTTCTACTTGGCCATTGCCTTGGGGTTAGTATGGGGTGGAGAAGTGATGTTGGATTTTGAATTTCTCACACAAGTCACAGACCTCTTAATTTTTGAATGGTGTCCCATTATCTGAGATAATGGCTTGTGGGACCCTGTACAGACAAATGAGGTAGTTCAGGATAAACTTTGAGATATGCTTCCCAGTTATGTATGTCATCGGTATGGCCTGCAACCACTTAAAGTAAAGTACTCTATGGAAGTTATGATAAATTTGTGGCTGTTAGATGAGGTCAGAGTTATCTTTCCAATGATATCAAGGCCCCACTGTGAAAAGGGCCATGGTGTGACGATGGGATGAAGCTCTTGAGCTAGTGAATGGATGAGGTCCCCATGCTACTGACATTGTAGACACTTTCTGGCATGGTCGTGTGCTTCTCTTTCCATTGTGGGCCAATAATACCCCATCTTCAGCAATTTCTTGGCTATGGTGATTTCGCTCGAGTGTGAAGCACAGATACTGTTATGAACTTCAGTTAAAACGGTTAATGCCTCAGCATTTAGGTAGCATAGTAGGGTTCCTTCTATGCTCCTATGATATAGGGTATCACCTAGGATGACAAATCTGGATGCCTTTTTGACAAAGGATTATTTTAGGTTTAAGGTAGGTCAGCGGGTATGACTCCTATAAGAAGATACGTGTAAATTTCATGGTACCAAGGATCATTGGGACCAACAATTTCGCACACGAATTCTGATTTTGGTACCTTGAATGTGGGTACAAGAAGCTGCTCGATCAAGAATTCATATTTTGGAACATTGTTGGGGATATCTAGTAGGGAGCCAATTGTTGCCACGGAATCTGCTACTCTGCTGTTGGCTCTAGGTATCTACTCAAATGTTATTTCAATGAAAGATTCATTGAGAGTATCCACCAATTTCTTGTATGGAGTGAGCTTATCATCCTTGGTTTGATATTCATTATTCACTTGATTTATGATCAACTGAGAGTCTTCGTAAACTTTGAGAGCCATGATGTTCCATTGCATTGCTATCCTGAGACCTATAGTCAAAGCCTTGTATTTCATGATGTTATTCATGAAAGGAAATGCCAGTTTGTATGAACTTGGTATGCAATCCCCTTGTGGTGTGATAAAGAAAATACCAGCTCCTGATCCATGATGTGTGTATGAGCCATCGAAGTATAGTTTCCAGTGGTCGGCTAAATTGAGGTTGAAAAGAGATTCATCCAGAAATTCTGAGACAAGAGGGTTCTCTGAATAGATTGGTGCCTCTGCCAGTTGATCTGCAATAACTTGACCCTTGATTTCTTTCTGCTCAACATACTCAATGTCATACTCTAACATTATCATTACTCATTTTTTCATTCTGCCTATGAGCACTGCCTTTGATAGTAGACACTTGAGGGGATCAATTTTTGCGATGAGCTTTATCTTGTGTGCCAACATGTAATGTCTGGATTTTTGGGATGAAAACACTACTGTAAGGCATGCTTTCTCGATGAATGAGTAGTTTAGCTCATGACCAACCATTTTCCTACTAATGTAATAAATAGCCCTCTCCGTTCTGTTTTCATCATGCTGAGCTAGGAGAGCTCCAAGAGCTGCTACTATTGCTGACACATATAAGATCAATGGATTCTTTGGGATGGGTGGCATTAAGACTAGTGGTCTCAGTAGATATTCCTTTTTTTTTTGAATGCCTCTTCGCACTTGGTATCCCAATTGTATGCTACTCCCTTGTGGAGTAGGTGAGAGTATGGGTTTTGTTTATCCACCAGTTGTGCTATGAACCTTCTAATGGATTAGAGCCTACCTTAGAGGCCTCTCAATTGTTTTAATGTCTTTGGTGCTTCCATTTCGAGGATTGCTTTCACTTTTGTTAGATCCACCTCAATTCCCCTCATGGACACTATATATCATAGTAATTTACCTGATTGTACGCCGAAGATGCACTTATTGGGATTTAGTCTGACTTTGTACTCCTCTATTCTATCAAAGATAGCACTTAGGGTTCCTATGTGATCTTTTCTCTTTCTTGACATAGCTAGGATGTCATCAACATAGTCTTTGACTGTTTTATGAATCATGTCATGGAATATCAATTTCATGGCCCTTTGATATGTTGCTCCTACGTTCTTTAGGCCGAATGGCATCATGTTCTAGTAGTAAGTCCCCCATGGACAAGTGAAGGATGTTTTATGTTGATCTTCTTTTGCTATCATGATTTGATTGTATCCTGAAAATCCATCCATTAGTGATAGCATCTCATGTCCAACTGTCATATCTACTATCATATCAATATTGGGAACTGGAAAGTTAGCTTTCAGACATGCTTTGTTCAAATCCTTGAAGTCTGTGCAGATTCTGATGTTTCCATCAGGTTTTGAAATAGGTACCAAGTTTGATACCCATTCTGGATAGTCTATGGGTCAGATGAATCCTGCATCTAGTAGCTTTTTTAACTCCATTTTGACCAATAAGGCGATTTGAGGATGCATTTTTCAAAGTTTTTGTCTGACAGGTTTTGCATCTGGATACACTGCTAAGTGATGAACCACAGTCTCTGGATCAAGCCTTGGCATGTAGCATAACTCCATGTGATGTTTATTTTCCTTTCCTTTAGGAATGTTGCTAGGAGTTCTTGCTCTTCTGATAATAGTGATTCCGCATAGAATGCGATATGCGGGGTCTCCTCTATTCCTAGGTTGATTGGATTGCATTTTTTGGCCAAGACTGCTGACTTTTCCTGATGAATAGCTCTTAAAGGAAGATTGAATCCCCATCCTCGAGCGCCTCGAGAGGTTTTCACCGTTCGATGTGTCCTTTCTTTTTACTTTTTTCTTGTCAGAGCGTGCCACAGTGTGGTTTTCACTCAAGGACTTGGATATTATTCTTAATTTCTCAATTTTGTGACTGAAGGATTCAATCGTTTCCCCATAATAGGCATGTGTGTCCAACTCCATTATAAACCCTTCTTTGTGATCTCCATCCAGAATGTGATCCCGCAATCCCATGAATTCTGAGAGTGCCTCATCGTTTTCGAATGTATCAAGAACCGGTGGTCCTTGTTGGTCATAGTCGATCAGTTGGGGGTATACTAAATGGATCTCATGATTTTGATAGTCTGTTTCAAAGGAGAGGGTGCTAATCATGCAAAGGGAAGTATCCTCAAATAACCTAGGTAGATTGGTCAAGTGATCCTCATCATCGCTACTACTACAGACATCAGTTATATCAAATGTAAAGTTATCTATGACACGACCTGTAGAAATGGGTAGGCGTAATTTTTCTGATGTGGGCTGAGGAGGATTGTTAACCGTTCTAACTAGAGTACTTTAGCCTCGTATGGTTATACTTGGAGGGGTACATCCAAGGCAAAGATTTGTTATTGGTCGCATCTCTAGCATGATAGGTATTTAAGCCCATTGTCATTTTGTCCCAATCTTTGATTTCTGTCGTAACCCATTGCAAGCATCATTTGCAGGCCTTTGCTTTTGTTCTCCATTGGTAAATCTAGTGCTGGTCTTTCATCTTGATAGAGCATGTGTGATGGATCTTCCTCAATAACCTCCTAGCCAAGGTCTCCCTAGCTTGTGAATTTGGGATAGTCTTTAAGAGATGTTTGTGATGTGGAAGCGTGATTCTCTTGTGGACAACCCCATGATCTAGGAGATTGTGGTAACTCTCCTACCATAAAAGCATTGTTAGGGAGCTTGTAGCTTCCACAACCATCATCCTAGATGATGAGCTTGATGTCGGAGATGGTGGGAATGGCGGGAGTGGTGGGTGTCTTTGTCACAAAAGTGGATGTGAGGGTGGTGGGGTCAATGTATGATGTGGATGGGCCCTCATCATTTTTTGGTACTTGGGGGATTTTGTAGTACTTTGCTTCAATATATTTGTAGTATGAGAAAGGTTCGGGATCTCCATGGATGGTAACTTCTTGTCCACTATGTGTAAATTTCACACATTGGTGGAAAGTTGATGCTATGGCTTTCATCGCCTGGATCCATGGACATCCTAGGAGGATGTTGTATGGAAAGTCAAGGTCCAAGACCTGACAAGTGGTTTCCATGAGAGTCGACCCTACTTGAATAGGGAGTTTGATTGTGCCCTGAGACACTCTTTCTTGATCATCGTATGCTCTTATCGTGATACACTTCCTTTTGTCGATAGAATCTTCTGATATTTTCAACTGCTTGATGAGGCTAAGTGAACAGATATTCAAACCTGCACCTCCATCCACCAAGACCCTTTTAATTTTGCTCTTGTGTACTATGGCTTCCAAGTGAAGTGCACGGTTGTGAGATGGTTGGGCGGGGAAATCTTGGTCAGAGAATGTAAGGAGATTAGGTGTAATGATATTTCTGACCATATCTTGGAATTGCTCCACATCAAGATCTGCGAGGACAGTGGATGAGGCTAATGCTTCTTCAAGAATTTTTCTATGGGTAGATGATATTTTTGGCAACTCCATGATGGAGATTTGCACTGGCATTCTCTTGAGTTGATCTATGACATTATAGCCATTAGGAACGGATCTAGATGTAGGTACTTTGTTTGGCTGGGATGATCCTACGATGGTTACTTCGCCGCCTCTTGTGGTGACTCCACAATCTTTGGCATAGGAGCCCTTAATAGTAATGACCATGCAGTTTTCATCTAGGGAGGCAACGATAGTTTCATACACATGATTTACATTTGAGTGGATGTACTTCCCTTTATCTTTGTTATTTTTATTCCCTTTGTTGCCATGATTCGGCATCAGATTCATGTATATCTTGAGATCTTGATTTCCTGTAGGTTGTTCCATGTTGATGATTTGTTTATCGATGAGATCTTGAACGAGGTTTTTTAATCTAATGCAACTGTTTGTGGTATGGCCTTTGATTTTGTGGAATTTGCAAAGTTGATTCTCATTATACCAAGTAGGTTTGACATCTAGTTCTTGTAATTCTCAAATGTAGGAGCCTGGATGAGTTTTTCGTCTATCAACTTCTTCATTATGTCTTCAAGTGGTTCCCCCAAAGTGGTGTATTTTCGCTTAGGATAAATCTTGCATTAAGGTGGTCCCCTTTTATCATTGATATTATTGATGGTTGGATTGTTGTTTGGATGGTATGTCATGTGATGATTGTTTTGGTGTTGTGATTGGATTTACGGTGTGGGTGTATTTTGGTGAGGACCACTAATGACCACCTTGGCATCGACGAAACCATCATTAGTAATGTTTTTGTTCCTTTCCCATGTGCGAGGTTTATCATTGTAATTGGATGGTGGAAAGTTGGTTTTTTTTTGTGGTATGATGTTGATTCTACAGGTTGAGTTATGAGGGCTCTTTCGATGCTAAGTGCCTTGGAGATCAATTGATCATATGTGGTGATGCCCTGAACCTTGAGATGAAATGCCAAGAGGCCTTCAAGGTTGGCTATGATGGTGCAAAATTGTTGTTCTTTTGGCATGGTCCACTTGCTCCGATTGGCCTTGGATCGCCATCATTGTAGGAATGAGGTGAATGATTCACCCTTTCCTTGTTTTAGAGCCAAGATTTATTCTAGACTAACATCCATTGCAATGTTGCATGCATAATTTTTTATGAATGCATCCATAATTTCTTGGAATGTTCTAATTCCTGAAGGTAAGCGAGAGAACCATTCTATAGTGTGGCCTACCAAGCTCCTAGGAAATAGTTGCATCAGGTAAGTATCATCATATGTGACTTCCATGCAATGAACCTGGAATTCCCTGATGTGATCTTCAAGGTTTCCCCTCCCTCGATATTTGTCAAATTTGGGGATTTCAATCCCTTGGGGAATGGTTTCATCACTAAGTTCCTATCAAATGGATATGGACACAAGTTGCTTGGTGTTTTGGTTGTTCACCTTGATTGAAGATCGAGCACTTGTTGCGAGAGCAACCTAATTTGTGTCGTCATGTTGTTTTATGGATCAAGGGGTGGGATGAAATTTTTTTTGGGGTGTTTCAATCGTGGGTTGGACGGGTGGATTGTTCGGTGTGTTCTTTGACGTGTTATTTGATGGAATCTATATGTTCTACCGAGCTAGGTAGGCCTCCACCTACTTTTGTATGAATAACACCTATTGTTGATCTTGTTGTTGTGCTAAGATTTGTGCTTGTTGTTGCGCGTGTTGTTGTTCCAACAACGCTTGTTGATGTGCTTGTTGTTGTTCCAACAACGCTTGTTGATGTGCTTGTTGTTGAGTTGCCAATTCTGCTGCTTCTTGTTGTTCTTGATATTGCTTTATGGCTTAGTGATATGCTTGCAATTGCGCTGCTTGTCTGTGTGCTAGGAGTTGTGCTTGATATTGGGCTTGTGCTTGTGCTGCTTGTTGTTTCAATAGAGCTTGTGCTTGAGCAGTCTTGTCTGCTTGCAATGCTTGAGTGGCTTGTTGTTGTTGTTGCAATAAATCTTGGGCTTGTGCGGCTTGTTGCATTTTTAGTGCGGCTTGGGCTGCTTGGGTGGCTTGCGCTGCTTGAGCGGTTTGTTGAGTAGCTAGGTATACGACTTTTTGTTTCTGAACTTGTTGGTATCCTCTTTGGAAAGAAGCTTGCAATGCCACGTCGTATTGGCTTCATGTGGTGGAAATTGCTGGTGGTGGGGGTGGTGGTGGATTTGGAATGGCATTCGTGGTGAGCGATAATGTTGTGTTGGTATTTTGTGTGGTGAATAGTGTTGTTGATGTGGTGGTTTGAGTGGTAAGTGGTGATGTTGATGTGATTGGCCCTTGAGAAATTATGTTTTGCGATGTTATGGGGGTATTTGATGATGTTGGGATTTTTTTTGTGTTTGTCATTTGTTGTTGTGATGTTGACGACAAGTTTTGAGCGTTTACCATAATGCTTTGGTTGATAGTTGGGATGTTTTTTTGGTCAATACTTGGTAGAGGGGGAAGCCCTAAACCAAGGAGTGGTGCAGATGATAATGGCAATGGTGGAAGTGGTGGAAATGTAAGGGGGTGGGTCCTTGCAAAAATGTCATGGTGTCGAAAATGCCCCTTGGTCTGAACATGTCTCCCTCTTCTTGTGAGTTTGTGAGGAGGGGAGTTTGAGGTGTTCCGTGGAAAAATGTTGATGATGGATCATGATGTAAAGTGAGAGGAAATTTTTTGTGTAATGGGTTGTCGAGTATGTTTTGTTCCAAGGCAGTGTTTGCATCCAATTTTTGATTATTAACAAGGGGGTGTGCTTGAAGAGCATTGAGAAATGTATTTCCCTTGTTAACATTGGGTTCAGTTGGAGCATAAGATGTGATTTGTGAAATGTTTTGTGTGATGTTTTGGGATGGTGGTGTGGATGATATGGGAATAGTGGATGAGATTGGAGGAAATGATGTCTCCACTATGGTACTCACGTCAAAATTCGAAGGTAACTTGGCTCCTTGTTTTGCTAATTCAAGCATGTATAACGAAGGGTTGAGCCTCATCATGATGTTGATGATTTTATGGTTTTCTAGATTTTGAAGCATTTTAGTCATTTCATCATGAGACATCCCAAAGGTGAGATCTTCTCCTTGATTTTCCTCTTGCAGATTTTGCGATGATGTTGGAAGGTCAATTGTGAGATTTCCAAACCCAATGGGATTCATTTCAGGAGTGGTTTGACAAGTCACTTGTAGTAGATGTTTCTTTGTTGGCTTCCATGCTCTTCTTGTATTGAGATCTGGTTTGAACCATAAAACAAGGATCAATTTTTTTAAGAATGGGAGATGAATCTCTTGATTTCTTTGGATTGATCTTTATTTTATGCCCCAAAGTGAAAATTTTTAGGATATCTTGTGAATCGAAATGTGATATGACGATGTAAAATATGAATGATGTGGATGTTATGATCTTTTGGTAAGTCTTGAAGGAGATACTAGGCTTTTTCGGACTTTCGGATATGTTTCAGATTTTGATTTGGGATTTTTTCCTTGATTGATTTGGATTTGGATTTTGAACAAATAGACCCTAAGATGTTTGGATGATTATCTAGGGGATATATTTTATCAAAGGATGATGACTTGAATATGTGCAGGAAGAAGGGTGCATCTACCCACACCTATCCAAAGAAGATGATAGTTTCACTAAGCATATGACAAAGGATTCATCTACATATAATAAGCTAAACAAGATGATTTTGACTAAGCATATGCAAAAGGATGCATCTACACATACCAAGCCAAAGGTGATTTTGATAATGTTTTCAAGGATTTAGTCCCAATGATTTTGATGATTTTTTATTTTGCCAAAAAGCTTAGTATTAAGGATGATTTCAAGATTTTCCAAAAGGTTCTTGTGAGATGATGCTCATTTTGATGCTTTGAAGGATGGATGAAAAGGATTTTGATTTGCTTTGATCCTAAGGTGAACCTAAAAAAGACACTTTGTCTACCTAGACCTTGGTATTGAAGAACAAGCTTTTCTCTAAACAAGATGTTCAAACTCTCTGAAAAGATTTGGGTTTTGGCAGTAATAGAATGAATACAAATCAGGATTGTTCCTTGAAGCCTTCTTATAAAATTTGAAAAGAAGTCTTTGTCTGACTTCGTATAACATAGAGAGACATTCTTGATAGGCTATCAAACTAAGGGCTTTCACCTTTGGTTTTGTGATATTAATTTTTCAGGAAATCATTAGAGACACATGTGTGGGGTCCAATTGTCCTTAATATTTGCTTAATGGATTCTTTTTACCACAAACACACTCTTGATTAGTTTTCAAATTGAATGTCCAATGTATAAACTTCATCTCATTTCACAAGGTATATTATGTGAAACTTTGATGAATTTAAGGCAAAGATTACCTATTGTTTAAATTTAGGGGGAAAATTGAGATGTAAACTCAAGTTTTTAGAAACCTCTAAGGATGTAATCCCAAGGGCAAGCCATAACATGAGAATTTGGTCAATGGTATTTGCCTCCTAAAGGGTTTGAAATTTGGAGGATCATGTTGAATGTTTATTTGCAAATGTTTTTGAATCAAAGCACTGTGTTTACAAGCAATGTAACATCCTAGTTCAATTGGTACATTTTTCTTAGTGGGCTTGCCTCATGCCCTTCATAGTAGAAGAGATGATTTTATATGCAACCAAGGATAAAATATAAAGGTATGTTAAGAATGAAATCTTAACCTCTATATTTCAACCAAGATCAGACATGGAAAGTAATTTCTTGGAATCTAAGTTCCAATGCACCACTTTGATAAACTCGTTGGATGGACTGGTTGGAAACTACAAACAAGGTTCTTAATGACACAACATCGAGGACATGGCACCTTGCGAGCATCCAACAAGCCACTAAAGGCTTTAATCAATCCTACTAGGGGCTCTTATATGTTTTACAATAGTACCCCATTCTGAAAGACATTGTACAGCTAAGGCCTACATACCATGAGGACTTGATAGTTTAGTCTTATCCATTTGTATACTGGCCTGAATGAAAAACTAGTTGGAGTCACCTTTGAGTTCTCCTTTTGGATGTGTCTCTTAGGCAGGCCCCTCTAAAGGTAAACAATAGCAAGCAAGCACATCCGTAGTTCGATCGACCTTCATTTAGAAACAAAGGGAGAACACACACAACATACCTAACTCACACTCACACAAGATCTTGTTCAATTTTAAACCCAAATCAAAATGTGTATGGGCAATTATTTATGCAACTTAATGTCTCCAAAAAGCCTTTTGATTCTCAAGATCATCGTGAGGTGTGAGAGAAGCGCATACGTATTTCGATGATATTACTTTGTGTAAATAATTACAAAACAATAAAGTCACACATTCATTTTATGCTTCAAAGCAATTATTTGATTCATTTTTAAAACACCAATATCAAGTGTGAAGTTGCTTGTCCAATTTTAGCCCAAATTGAAATCTAGTAGGTGTCTAAGTTTCAATTTTAACGCTTTGCAACGAAAATTTGATGTATTCTTTTTAAACCCAAATGAAAATTAGTGTCCTAAGAACGATAAGATAATGATTTCATAAAAAAGTGTTTAAACAAACACTAAAGTGTTAAAAAAATGCTTTAATCTTCCCAAAATGTCATCTTGATTTCCCCTCCTTTCGTTTTCCTTCGTTATCCCTTGTTAGCCTTCTTCGCTTTCCTTGTCTTCGTTTCGCTTTCCTCATACCTTCATTTTCCTTTTGTTAGCCTTGTCTTCATTTCACTTTCCTCGTTTTCGTGGTACCTTTATACCTTTTCCTTTCACTTTTCATTTGTTAGAAATCAGAGTAGGATTAATAAAATGAAATGGATGCAAATGGAGACTACTAAAAAGGCCATCCTTCTAGCCCCACATGTGAGCATCCTTAAAAATCTGCAAATACTAAACTTCAAGCATGGGTTAGTACCTAGAAATTCCTCAAGAATAATCTTATGAAATACCTTGTACATGCTTGAAAATGAAAAAAATGACAAGAGAAAACTAAAACCATTATGAAAAAAATTAACCAGTACCTATTCCATAGTGGATTGGTGTCAAATGTGCAAATGACCCTTTCCCAATCCTTGCTCAAAAGCTAAAATGATGAGATGCAATGGAGATGAAGAGCAAAATTAGTTCTCAAACCAAGAGAGTAACTTTGCATGAAAAATTATTTATAGATTTTCTTGATGAGAGATTGGCCAAATGGGTGAATGTGGGACTAAAGATCCACCAATGAGAAGAGGCCACTTGTCAAGTTGTGATAGGCTGAAGGATGTGCAAAATTTGGGAAATGTGCCCATGAGAGGGAGTTTCAAATTCAAATTTGTGTAATAAATTTTGAGAGGGGGACATGAAATGGAGAATTTATTGCAATGTTGGAGGGGACAAGTCAACTTGTCATCTTTTTCAAACTTGAGGGAATATTCCACATAAATTCCATGTTGAAAGAAAATAAGGATTTTAATAAATCAATAAATTGATTTATTTGTGCAATTGAGATTATCTAGATGATGTGATGGGTGGTTAGGTTAGGCTAATTAGGATTAGGTTATCTTAATGATGATTAGGATGATTTTGACTTTTATGACTTAAATATTTGATTTATTTAATTCAGAAAAGGATGGAATATGCATTATGATTTAATTAAATGGATGTTTGATTTATTTGATTAAAAGGTTGATAATAATTTTTATTTAATTTTAAATTAATGACCTTGGGAGATGGAAATTAATGAGATTACATGATGAATGGATGAAGGTGAACTTGATTAATTGATGAATGGACCTACTGTGAAACCTAGTTTACTTGATGAATCAACCTGATTGAATGCATAATGTTAATTTTACATGCATAATGTTAATTTTTCATGTCTACAAATATTATTCAAAAATTTCATTCAAAAACATGTAAAACCAAAAGAAGATCAAACCTGGTTAAGGTTGATAGCTGAACTGAAAACAATAATTTGAAGCTTCTGTATTTCCCGTACTAAACACCAGAACTTGCTAAAGAAATCCAAACAATTCCTTTCTCCCAAATTAATTCTACAATCAAATTGTTGTGCAATCTCCTTCCAAACCTAATATCGTGAAAACTTTTTCAGAAGAATTGCCGTGCAAAAATTTCCTCAAAGCTGTTGTCATGAAAATTCTTCCTAAGCAATGTCGTGTATGAAATTGTAACCCCTAAAGACTTATTAATGCAATTGATTACCTCAAGTTCCAACTTAACTGATTGTAATCATGGATTCATAAAATTGCTCATGCAGTTATAAACTTTAAATATCTAAGATATTTTCCCTCAACTCTAGTTTTTAGATATTTTAATTTATTAAACATAAACTCTTTTAAATTGTCAACTTTCACAAAAATTGCACAATTAATTCTGCAATTACATTTAAATAATTACCTTTTTCAAGATTAACATTTATTTTCAAATAAATACTTGTCTAATTTATTTTAATAAATCAAACCTTACTCATAAACATTTAATCAAATATTTAAACAAATAAGCCATTTAACTAAATTAAACAGTAATTAATTTTCAAATAACTAATGTAGTGACCCTCCCGCTGTGACATCTTGTTTTAGTTATTTTCGGTTTGATTCTGCTTAAGTTGTTTCTTTTTAGAGGTGATTCTGGATACTATGTTGGATGGATTTTGCTGATGATACATTGACATCCTGGTTATTTGGTTATGTTAGTTTGATGATACTGAGATAGATTCATTCATGTTATGGCTTATTTGTTTATGACTATTGCTTATGTTTATCATTTTGTTATGATTGATCTTGCTCGTTTGTGTCGATGAAGAAGACAGTGTAGCATTACTCATTCGTGAGTACCCTACTACGCT